>JAVKPL010012697.1:0-63612 GCA_032173675.1 Gastrolobium villosum
TTCATGTTATTTCTAACCTACTTGGTTAGGTTGCATATCTAATCAGACTTGTCTTTTAGAGATATACTCAACATACCCTAGAATGATCATCAATGAAATTAATAAACCAACGAGCACCCGAAACATTTTTTTCACGAGCAGGTCCTCAAATATCACTATGAATTAATGTAAAGGGAGAAGATTCATGATACTTCTTGGGAGAATAAGCGACACGAGAATGCTTTGCAAGTTGACAAAAATCACAAAGAAAGGAATTTGGCTTTTTATTGATAAATAAGTTAGGGAATAACTTCTTAAGATAAACAAAATTTGGGTCCCTAACCTACGATGCCATAACAAAACATCATTACAATCATCTGATAGACATAGAGTGTGGTTTGAAAAAATCCTTCTTTCACAAAGATCCTCCTCCAAACAGTAGAGCCCTTCTTCTTCTCTAGCACTGCCAATCATCATCCCCGAGTCCTGCTCCTGAAAGATACAAGTATTTGCAGAAAACTTAGTAACACAATGCAACTCAGCAGTAAGTTTACTAATAGAGATGAGGTTACAAGTAAGGGAGGGGAACATGAAGGACAGAATTCAAAATAATATGCTCAGAAAGTTTAATGGATCCCTGCCCGCAATAGTGGAGAAATTTCCATCAGCTGTTCTTATTCGTGACGGGTGATAGTAAGGGATATAGGAAGAAAATAAGGTTGCATTACCTGTCATGTGATCAGAGGCTCCTGAATCAAGGATCCAACGATTACTACGTTCAACATGGAATGCCATACCTTTTTGAGCAACATGACTAGTTGCCTCAGCAGGTTGAGACATCAATTTCTGAAATTGCTCATACTGAGCCTTAAGAGGAAAAAACCATCGGAATTTGAAGGGACATGGGACCCTTCTCCCTTATCTTCAGAGGATACTTGATTAGCACGATTCTTGTTCTGTCCTTTTGGTTTCCAGTTTGGTGGTTTGCCATGAATTTCCCAACATTTTTCACGGGTGTGATCACCTTATTACAATGAGAACACCAACGATCAGAACGTTTTAAATCCCCAGAAGGACGAGCAGTATTCTTTGCTATAAGGGCAGACCCATCAGAAGACTTAGGATCCTTATCACCCAACATTACCTTTCGACGAAGCTCCTCCCTTCGTACCTCAGAAAAGGCAGTGGCAATGGAAGGTAATGGTTTTTGCCCCAAAATTCTTCCACGAACATCATCCAGATCAGAATTAAGACCAGCAAGAAAATCATAGAGACGCCTTTTCTCTATATAATTTTTAAATATTGCATTAGCATCTAAACCTTGAAGGTCTGCTTTATCATAAAGATCCAACTCTTGCCACAATGTTTTTAAAGCAAGGAAGTACTCAGTAACAGTCTTCCCCCCTTGGCGTAAATCTTTCACCTTGGTGTTGAATTCAAAAGCCTGAGAGGTATTGCCCAGGTCAGAGTAGTATTCTTTAACAGCTTCCCAAATTTCTTGAGCCGTATCAAGGAATAAACAAGTTTGACTGATATCTGGTTCCATAGAATTGGTCAGCCATGTCATGACCAAAGCATTTTCAATCACCCAAGCATCATAGCCACGTTCATGTTGTGCTGGTTGAACCTTTTTTCCATCCAGATACCCCATCTTCCCTTTAGCCTGGATGAACAACTTAACAGATTGACACCATTGCACATAGTTCCTACCATTTAAATGGTGATTGGTGATCTACATTGCTGGGTTGTCTCCAGAAAACGAAGAAATGGGAAGGGGTGTGGTTCCGGTCGAAATTCCAGATGAACTTTCAACATTTTCAGTGTCCATGGCTTCCTAACAACAATACCCAGAAAAAAATGTTCCTCCAAATATGGTTTTGACCCTCAAAACATGAAGAGGGAAGGCAGACGATCAGAACGAGGTATGACTCGCCGGAAAAAAGTGGCAGGCTGGCGGCGCGTGGACCACACGCGCCGGCGAGGCTGAAGGACAGTGGCGGCGCGTGGCAGTGTTTCCGGCGACGGGTCTTTTGTTGGCTGGCTCGGAATTTCGTTCTGGATCTAGTGGTGGCCTTGGTTTTGTAGTTGGAGGTGTCTAGGTGAGGGTTCTGACTTTGGCAAAAGCAAAAATACGAAAAAAGAATGGAAGGAAGGCATAAAAGGAAATTAGAACGGGGAAGAGACTGGATTATAACCAGCTTTGATACCATGATGAAAAGAAGAAGTGTTTTCTGAATAAACTTCTGATACATTACTTGAAAGATCCAGTAGGTACAATTTATATTGAGTACAAAGAACAATGCTAATAAATAAGAACAAAAAACTAAGAGGCATACAAAAAACTAAGAGGCATATTTACAATAACAAGAGAGCCTAATAAATAAAGGAACAGATAACAAGAAAGAAATAAATATATTCTAAAATATTCTACAGATCCTTTTCCCGCAATAGTGGAGAAATTCCCATCAGCTGTTCTTATTCGTGACGGGTGATAGTATGGGGTTTAGGAGCAAAATAAGGTTGCATTATCTGTCATGTGATCAGAGGCCCCTGAATCAAGGATCCAACGATTATTACATTTAACATGGAATGCGATACCTTTTTGAGCAACATGACTAGTTGCCTCAGCATCCATGGCTTTCGAACAACGGGTACCTAGAAAAAAGTTCCTCCGAAAAAAAATGGAATAGGAAGAAGACTTTAAAAAAATTCAGAACAGGGAAGACGCTGGAATATAACCGGCTCTTGATACCATGAAGAAATGAAGAAGTGTTTTCTCTGAATAACTCAATGTCTTAATTCATTGAGACCCAATGGGTTCTTTTTATATTGAGTACAATGAGCTACACCAATAAATAGCAACAGTAAACTAAGAGACATTTTTACAATAACAAGAAACACTAATAAATAGCAACAGTAAACTAAGAGACTTATTTACAATAACAAGAAACACTAATAAATAAGGGAACAAATAACAAAAAAGCAATAAATGATAAATCACAATCTAGAATATTCTACAATAACTAAACTACGTATTCATCCTCTAGTTTATAATACCGATTTTAGATATATGATTTCCTAGCCTTGGGTCTGCACCTAGTAGGATAAACTCTTGGGTTAAGTTGGTTCTTGAATGGTTATAGGCCATCCTTAATCTAATGGTCAAGTGTGAATAATCTGATCCTTGTCAGCCCCTTAAGCTTGTCAAACACCCCCGAAGTCTTTGGGAGATTTAATTCCCTTACAATAGATAGAGAAAATAAGAATTATTTCACTAGCCTAGCTATTGTTGAATGCTTTTGGTTAGCCATTTAAACGAGTATATAATAGGAGAAAGAGGAGAGCGAGAGTTATGACAGACGAGACCAGGGCTAGGGTGGAGGTTATAAAGGAGAAGAAAAGGGAGTTTGTTACAAAGGAAGACACATTGCTAAATCTGAATGGGGAAACACGAGAGGATAAACACTGGAGGATTGAGGAATGAATAATAGGAAAAGGGGTGAAAAGAAGGAAGGCATGCGTCTTGGGTGGGTTTAAAGGTGCTACTTGCAGCCTCTTAGAAATATATAAAACCTTTAATGTAACCTCACCCAATAGCTTAAGCTTTTGGGTTGAATTGATTCTTTACATGGTATCAGAGTCTTAGTGTCACGGGTTCGATCCTGACCGCCTTCCATTTAATTAATAATTAATTTGGTTCTTTATATGTGTTAGAATAGGAAATATAATATGTATAGATTTGTATAGATTGATTTGTTATTTGTAAATATTCTTTTCTTATTTAAGATCTGGGTTAGGTCTGGGCTTCTCACTTAAGCTCATTAGGGTCTCTATATATTGTAACTCTTTGTATCAGTTTAATACACACAATATTTCATATTCAAGTTGGTATCAGAGATCTTTTGTTCTGGGGGCCCTCGTTTTCGCTTAAAACATTGTTTTCGCTTTAAAACCTAAGCGCACTGCTTAGGAGTTCTCTTTTTCTTTGCCGTGTGTCCTTCCGGTAAGTCATCTAAGCCGTGTGCCCCTTCAGATTGATTTCTGTACCTGTCAGCACCTCCGTCCTCCACCGGAATCCGTTAGTCACTGTTCTGGTCACCGGAGAACTTTTCTGGCGACGTTTTGAGCCAGGACACTAGTGATCAACTCCTCCTCTCTCCGACAACCTGTTATGTGGAAGACCCACCACCGTCGTAGCGTCCATGTGCTCCCACCCGTGGCCTGCTTCCTTTGCACGTGGTGCTCACGCACCACCTTCCACCGGCTCGTGTGGACTGTTCCAACGTCCTTTTCCGGCCGTTCCAAGACAGACAAGCTCGCCCTCTATTTCTCTTTCCAGATCTGTTGTTAGTTCTTCATGGGTCTCACTTTTGGTTATACCTCTTCTTGATTAGCGATCAGGTTAGTTTCTATTCACTTGGTTCTTACGTTTGTGATTTATTTTAATGCCAGGACCTTCTCCTGTTCACTCGGAGATCAGCCCGTTTGGATAAGCTTTTGAAAAAAAGGACTTTTTGTGAGTTACATTTTTTAAAAGCCAAAGTTATTTTATGTTTGGGTATAATATTTAAAAAGTGCTTTTAACTAAAATTATTATTTGAATGTTAAAATAAAGAAGCACTTTTAAGTTTAAAATTACTATTGTGCCCTTTCTTCATTGTGCCTTTTACTGTTGTGCCCCGTCTAATGCCACGCCACCACCAGTTTTGAGGCAACGCTTCCATTAGCCATGTGAGGATAAATTGGTAGCTTTTTAGTTCGCATCATATTGATCAGATGTAAACGGAGGAGAATTTGATGCACAACCATTCAGATAATTTCTATTCCAGTCCGAAATTGAAGCTCCCCACCAGTTTTGCATTCTTCTTTCAATATTTTCACAATAATCACTGAACCATTTTCGCAGCACACAGTCACAGTCATATAAAATTTCCGCCACCACCGATCTGAGTCTGATGTTTCGAACAAAAAAAAATAATATAAGTATGAGGTATTGATTTCCCTTTCATTAGACGGACGGGAACACTATGTCGAAGATATTGAACTGCAGCTTTGGCTAAAATTTCAGATTCTCAAATCTGAGCTTGAAGTGCTCAAAATGGAAACTGAACGGAGGCGCAAGGAGAGTCAGATTCTAGCTTTTGGCTTCTCCTTCTTGTAGAAGTTAAAAATTCTAGCTTTTCAAAAAAGTCAAATTTAACTTTTTTACTAACTTCAGCTTTTTTCAAAAGTAATCATCCAAACATTAAAAAAAATCTAAAAGGACTTTTTTTTTATAAAAAAGTAGCTTTTGTAGATGGAAAAGCCCATCCAAACAACCTCCTCTTCCTCGTCCTGCCAAAAGTCCCTCAAGTATCATCTCCACCAATATTGAGCCATTACCTCCTCCAAACTGAAGGGTTCTCTTAATTACAAGAATTGGGCCACCTCTGTTTGAGTTTGGTTCTTTGGACAGGGACATGGGCAACATATCACAGTTAAATCTACTGATATCTCTAAGGAAGAAAAATCTGATTGGAAAAAGATTGACAACTAGCTTCTGAGTATCCTTTGGCAGTCTATTGATCCAATCGTTTTGGATATTTTCTACTCCTTTTCAACATGCAATGAATTTGGGAGGAAGCAAAACACCTCTACACTAATAATGTTCAGCAGCTCTATTCCATCATGTCTCAGTTTAAGGATTTGCGCAAATCATCTGACACTCAGATGGAGACATATGTTGGCAAAAGTCGATCTTTGATGCAGGCATATTTGGATATGTTGCCCTACCCTACTGATGCTTCTATGTATAGGAAACAGGTGGAGCATTTCTTTATGGCTGCCACACTTTCTGGTCTTCCCGAAGAATATGATAATGTCCGTGATACTATCTTGACTAGTGGGGATTCTAATTTATCAATGACGTATCAGCGCCTTCTGAACCTCAATAAGAAATCTGCTCCTGCATCATCTTCTGTTGTTGATTCTACTGCTCTTGTTTCCTGTACTGACTTTCTCGGGAACAGTGGAGGTGGTCGTGCTCGTGGTAGAGGCCAGGGAATACGTGGTCAGCGACCTCGTTGTCATTATTGTCAGCAACTTGGTCATTATGAGGAGCGTTGTTACACAAAGAATCCTCACCTACGACCCTCTCATGCTGCTAATATAGCTCAGTCAGATACTACTTCAACTGGTACAATCTCTCTCTCTTCTGAAGACTATGCAGCACTCCAAACCCTTCTCAGGAAGGCTTCTCCTCAGTCTCATCCTTCTACTTCAGAAACTGGTAATCATGTTGCTTGTGTTTCTCATTCTCCCTTGGTCCTTGGATATTTGACTCAAGTGCTATTGATCACCTCTGTGGTAATAAGGAACTCTTTACATCTCTTTCTTATTCTGATCATTTACCCTCTTTTACTCTTGCTTATGGCACTAAAGCCTTGTTCATGGGATTGGACAAGTTTGTCCAACATCTTCTTTGACCTTGATATCTGTCTATTACATTCCTGACATCCCTTATAATTTAATTTCTGTCAGTAAATTGATCAACTCTTTTACTCGCACTGTTACACTCTAAACCATTCTGTTCTCTCACATAATCTCCATAACTCATCCACAGTCGCCTTGGTCATTCCAGTCTTTCAAAACTGTAGAAGATGGTTCCTCTTTTATCCGGTCTTCAGACTTTAGATTGTCAGTCATGTCAGCAAGGGAAAAATAGGCTCCTCCTTTGCCAATCGATTCAATAAATGAGCTGATGCTCCTTTTTCAATTATTCATTTAGATATTTGGGGTCCAAGTCGTAGTTTGTCTATTTTAGGGTTTCGGTATTTTGTTACTTTTGTTGATGATTTTTCACGTTGTACCTGGACTTATTTAATGAAGAATCGTTCTGAGTTATTCTCTATTTATATTCTGTCGAGATTCAATACTCAATTTGGTGCTTCAATTCGTATTTTACGTAGTGATAATGCTAAGGAATATGTTTCTATTGATTTTTCTAATTTCTTAGCCACACAAGATACTTTACACCAGATTATTTGTCCTCACACTTCACAACAAAATGGAGTAGCCGAACGTAAAGATAGACATCTCATTGAAACTGCACGGACTCATATTCACGTGCATGTTCCTCTTCACTTCTGTGCTGATGCAATCCTTACCTCTTGTTTTTTCATCAATCGCATGCCTTCATCTGTGCTTTATAATGACATTCCGTATAATTTGTTGCTTCCAAATGCTTCTCTCTATCCTCTATCCCCGCATGTCTTTAGTTGTACCTGTTTTGTTCATGATCTCACTCTTGGTAAGGACAAGTTAACATCCAAAGCCTTTAAGTGTATTTTTCTTGGTTATTCCCGCCTTCAAAAGGGTTATCGTTATTCTCCTGATCTTAAGCGTTATCTTGTTTCCGCTGATGTCTCTTTTCTTGATCAACAACCCTTTCATTCTATCCCATCTAAATTGTCACATGTTGATCATGTTTTTCTTGTTCCTTTTCTTGACTTGTCTTTACCAGCTGCAGGTAACTCTATTCCAGATGAGTGATCTATTACTTTCATACCTGAGGACTGTCCGTTTCTCACCTATCAGCATCGTAAAACTGTGCCTCCTGTCGACTCGACTCTGGCTGACTCATCGCCTTCTCTTGTTGATTCTTCCTCTTCGGCTCCTTCACTAGAGGCTCATCCCATTGCCCAAAGAAAAGGTATACGTATTACTCGTAACCTTTATCCTTTTATACTTTTTTGAGCTATGACAGTCTTTCTATTCTTCATTTCACCTTTGTTTCTAGTCTTTCTTCTATTTCTATTCCTAAGACCACAAGTGATGCACATTCCCATGGCGCCAAGCGATGCTTGATGAGATGACTGCATTTCATTCCAATGACACTTGGGATCTTGTTCTTGCTCCTCCAGAGAAGTCAATTGTTGGTTGTCGCTAGGTCTTTACTGTCAAAGTTGGACCTGATGGCCATGTTGATCGTCTCAAGGCATGCTTAGTTGCAAAGGGTTTTACTCAAATCTCGGCCTTGACTATAGTGACACATTCTCTCCGGTCGCTAAGATGGCATCTATTCGCATGTGTCTTGCTCTTGTTGCTGTTCGTCACTGGCCACTCCTTTAACTTGACATCAAAAACACTTTTCTTCATAGTGATTTACATGAAGAAGTTTACATGGAGCAACCACTTGGCTTTCTTGCCCAGGGGGAGTTTGGGAAGGTGTGCCAATTTCGTAAATCCTTATATGGTCTCAAGCAGTCTCCTCGGGTATGGTTCAATCGCTCCAGTTCTGCTGTTTAGGCTTTTGGCTTAATCCGCAACAAAGTTGACCATCCTGTATTTTATAGGATCACATCTCCTGATAAGTGTATCTATTTGTTAGTCTATGTTGATGACATCATTCTCACTGGGAGTGACCAAGTTGGAATTTGTCAGTTAAAACAATATTTGTTCAGTCAGCTTCAAACAAAGGACCTTGGTAAGCTTTGTTACTTCTTAGAAATTGAGGTGGCACAGTTTAGATAGGGAATTTCTATCTATCAAAGGAAGTATGCCTTAGATATCCTAGAAGAGACTGGTATGTTGGGATGTAAACCAGTTGATACACCTATGGATCTTACTATCAAATTATTGCCTGGACAGGGGAAGCCATTATCTATTCCTGGTCATTATCGGAGGTTGATTGGGAAGCTCAATTATTTTACTGTGACTAGGGCGGACATTTCTTTTGCTGTTAGTACAGCTAGTCAGTTCCTTGACTCCCCTTGTGATTCTCATTGGGATACTGCTATGAGGATCCTTCGATACATCAAAGGAGCACTAGGGAAAGACTTGTTGTATTCCGATCAGGGAAACACAGAAATTTGTGGTTATTCAGATGCTGATTGGGCAGTATTGCCCTCAGACGGGCGCTCTACTTTAGGATATTGTGTCTTCTTTGGAGGAAACTTAATCTTTTGGAAGAGAAAGAAAGAACCTGTTGTTGCTCGATTTAGTGCAGAAAATGAGTATCGTGCGATGGCAATTGCTACCTGTGAGCTAATCTGGTGCTAATCTGGTTAAAACAGTTGATTTAGGAGCTTCATCTTTGTAAACAGAAACAATCCATGACTCTCATTTGTGACAATCAAGCTGTATTACATATATCCTCTAATCCTGATTTCATGAGAAAACTAAACATATAGAGATTGATTGTCATTTCATTCGAGAAAAGACTCAGTCAGGAGAAATCGAAACAACTTTTGTCAACTCCAATGATCAACTCGCGGATGTCTTCGCTAAAGCTCTTAGATGTCCTCGGGTTGAATACATTTGTATCAAGTTTGGTGCTCACAATATATACGCATCAGCTTGTGGGGGAGTGTTAGAATAGGAAATATAATATGTATAGATTGCTTTGTTTTTTGTAAATATTCTTTTCCTATTTAGGATTTGGGTTAGGTCTGGGCTTTTCACTTAAGCCCATTAGGGTCTCTATATATTGTAACTCTTTGCATTAGTTTAATACACACATTATTTCATATTCAAGTATATGGTATCAGAGTAGGAGTGACCATGTGGTCAAGAGTTCGATCCTCACTATTCCCCATTTAATTAATAATTAATTAAGTCTTGTGGAGTTTCTTAGCATAAGTAGTTGAGCCTGTGTATTGTCCACCCTTCAAGCGCAGCGGGCTCTCATGTGAGGGGGCGTGTTAGAAGTATATAAAACTATTAATGTAATCTCACACCCAACAATTTAAGCTTTTGGGTTGAATTGGTTATATATACAGCCCTATGTGTATCTTGCGTCTGTCAGAATAGGTTGTTTCTTGGCTGTTCTTAGCCATTGTCATTACTGTCTTTCTGGTAATTGGTGTTTGTAAGGGGATTTGCCTCCATTGATTCCAAGAAATATTATTGAATAATTTGGGTTTCATCAGCTTCCTAGTTATATAGCTTTTTTATTCTATTTTGTAGTGCATTGAGATTGAGGATTTACTTTAATAATGCTAGCTTGAGTAAACCTAGCTGAAGTTTGTTCACGTTGTCTCTTGTTATCAGTTGGATCATGCAAATGAATTTTCAGAGTTACTGAATGAATGTGCCAATATCAATGCTGTTTGGGCATCACTTATTGTTGAAGAATGTGCAAGACTTGGTTTGACGGTGAGATGGTCTGATAAATTGTTATAAATATGCTGTTCACCTTGAAATGCAAGATTCTGATTTATTCTTTCTTCCAGTATTTTTGTGTTGCTCCTGGATCTAGATCTTCCCCACTTGCTGTTGCTGCTTCAAGTCACGAGTCAATCACATGTATTTCGTGCTTTGATGAGCGTTCACTTGCATTTCATGCAGTTGGATATGGAAGAGGATCTCACGTTCCAGCAGTAGTCATAACATCATCAGGCACTGCAGTTTCAAACCTTCATCCGGCTGTGAGTTCCATTAATTTGTTTTATTTGCCATGGATTTATTTATGGGAAAAGCACCTTTCGTTTTAAAAGACACAATTCTGTGTCATTTTAAATGAAACTATAGTGTTTTTTATCTTCTCTTTCTTCCACAATACTCTCTTTTTCTCTCCTGATTTTGTGGAGGAAAGAGAAAGTAAAAAACCACCAAAATACAATAGTTTCACTTAAAATGACAAAGTTGTGTCCATTAAAATGACAAACACTTTTTCCTTTATTTATTATATTGAATGCATACTATTTATTAATTCTATTGATTCAGTTTGCTGTCATCATGTGGGCTTCCACTAATACATGCGTGATGCGTTATGGATTTTTATCATGTAATTAATTTTAGGATGGAGCCTTTTTTTGGTTTGTCTAGGATTTGTTCAATAGGTTGCTGGTTTTTGTTATCCTGCTTAGTTTTTATTTTTATTTCTGTTAGAGAATAATATAAATTATTAAAAACTCCCTCACCAACATCTTAAAATTTTTGGGTTGAAGTGGTTCTTTATATAATATCAGAGCTTCAATGACCACAGGTCACAAACTCGATCTTCACCGCCCCACACTTGTGGAATTAAATAAGCATAAGGTAAACCAACAAATTTTTTTTTTTTTTGGCCTATGCAATATCCACGCTTCAAGCTTAAAGGGCTGTTGCGTGAGGGTGTGTTAGAGAATAATATAAACCGTTAAAAAAGCCCTCACTTAACACCTTAAGGTTTTGGGTTGAAGTGATTCTTTAAAATTTCCTTCAACTTGAATTGTATTTTTCATTCTCTCAAAGGTATATGCTGCTCAAGTTTGTTGGGATACAAATAATATTTTTGATCATTTTGTGAGAGTAATAAAATATGCAGGTTGTGGAGGCAAGTCAAGATTTTGTTCCACTTATTTTACTTACAGCAGATCGACCTCCGGAGATGCTGGATTGTGGGGAAAACCAAGCAATTGATCAGGTTAAAAACATTGACATTCTTAATTATCGTGATATATATTGCTTTTTTATCTGGTACATTGGTAGTTATACGATGCAAAATTGGGGAGACGGGGCAGGAGGGACTCAAAGATGTATATATTTTCTTTAACCAGAGTTTAGTTTCTAGTATACTATGGTTTATATTTCAATAAGACAGTATTCATCCCCTTGAATGAAAAGGATTGGATATTATTTCTGAATGAATTGGTAAATCCTATGTTGCACCGACACGGGACATGGGACATGACATGATACAACACGACATTCCGATATGTTAATTCCAAAAAATGTTAGATTTCGACATGTTAGGACACATTTGGATATTAAATAATATTTTTAATTTATGTAATATATATTATATTTAATATGTAATAATTTAACAAAAAATGAAACTTAACTTATAGTACCCATCAATTTTGCAAAGAAACATAAGATGTAAATATTACTATCATATTCTCAAATTGAAAAAGTGAGATTTATTGGGTATCCATTTTTAATTTTTATTATATCAGTTTGGTAAAACATCGATCAATTTTTTCATGATATGTGTTGAGATATATAAAACCATTAATGTAGCCTCACCCAACAGCTTAAACTTTTGGGTTGGATTGGTTCTTTACATGGTATCAGAGCCTTGGTGTACCGGGTTCAATCCTCACCGCCCCCCACTTTCTTTCAAGTGGAATTTCTTTGTTCGCACATGTAGGTGGACCTGTGCATTGTCCACCCTTCAAGCCCAGTGAGCTCTTGTGTGTGGGGGCGTGTTGAGATATATAAAACCATTAATGTAGCCTCACCCAACAATTTAAACTTTTGGGTTGAATTGGTTCTTTACAATATGTAATGAAATTTCAAATTTTATAGATGTCAGAGCGTGTCAAAGTGTCGGGGAGTTTCGGATACGACACGTCAGATTTTTTGAAGTGTATGTGCAACATAGGTAAATCTATACAACATATTAGAATGTATAGGCTAAACTCAATAATTACTGTATTTAAAGTAAGACTCAATCTGCGGTAGCTAATGACGTATGCTAGAACACAATAATTATAATGATTACGCTTGAAGTTTTGAGAGTAAAATGGATCAGATGAAATTATGTGTCTGTAGCTCCTAGAAAACAATATAAAATGCAAGAAAAGAATATAAAGAGAGAGAAAGTGAGATAAGTTATTGATCTGAGAATATTTCCGATCTGATTGATTCAGTTTTGCTTACAATAGCTGAGGTAGAATTTATAGAGGTATTGAAACTTACATATCAAGCTAGCTGAAAGCATAACAAACACTAAACTGACAGAAATCCGACTTAGCATATAACAAACTCCAACAAACAAAAGCTAACAAGGCAGGAGAAGAGATACTGATCTAGGATCAATTGCAGCCAGCATATTGATGCTACTGAAGACCCGAATGGGTACTTCTCTAATATAACTCCCTCAAACTCTGGGTGGATGGATTAGCTGCTGATGATCCAAATCCTTTAGTTTGTCTCTGAGTGAGTAGAATCTTGAGGCAGAAAAAGACTTGGTAAAAGTATCAACAATTGGTCAATGGCAGGGATATGGTATACAATAAGCTGCTTGGCAAGGACTTTTCTCAAACAACGAATAAGTCAATCTCCATGTGTTTTGTTCTTTAGTGAAGGACAGGATTGTGATAGAGGGAAATAGTGCTAAGGTTATCACAAAAAATTGTTAAGAATATTGTAAATAGAGTAGTTTAGTGTGAGGGACAAAGTTCCACATTGTATATTATTCCTTTGTATTTCTTTTCATCTGGTCATGCATGGCACAGACCCAAATTCTCATATTTTAATGTTTTGTAAATTGGTGTTAGGATTGAAATAAAATCGAGTGCTGAAATAAAACTTTTAATCTGGAAATTAAGGTTCTTAGAAGAGACAAATGAGATTTTTTCTCTTTCCTTTGAGCAATGGGTAAGTCATCGGGTTTTATATTAGGCTCAAGAATAGTAGTGCATTCAATATTTACCGGTGGTTCATGTGATTGCGGTTGTTGGTGAGGTTATAATAAGCCTAAATTGTAAAATGTATAATTGCATTGGATTAATTATTTAATCATGCATAATGTAGATTAATTAAGTGAAAGGCTTAATAAAATTAGATTAAATCTTAATCATGTACATTGTAGACAAAGTAAGTGGAATACTTAGTTAAATCAATGTGGAGTGTTGGGGATGAAGAAAACCTATTTTAAAAATGGTTAAGTGGGAGTAAGTGAGGAATTGGGCTTTTATGCAAAAGGCCCCCTGTCAGCCACTCCTCGCTGGAGAGCTCGCTGAAGCGAGGAGTCCAGCGAGCAAAGGCGAAATTTTGAATATCCACTTAAGTTACTTTCTTCTTCTCACCAAAAATTCATCCTTCTTCACCAACCAAGGCCACACTATTAAAGACCCTCCTTGGGCTCTTCAAAACCTAGTTTCCTTGTTGCTCAATGGAACCACTTGATGATGGAAGCAAAAGAGCCTTGTGTAGTAAGGAAAAACTTGAAGAAGGTGGCGGCTTTGGGGCATTCCAAAGAGGTTGAGGTGGTGCATTGCCTCATTGTGGGTTGGAGGACCTTCCCTGGGCCATTGTGGAGTGACTTGGGGTAAGAGTTCTTCACTTACTAGTATATTTGGAGAAATTGGATATTTAGGGTTTTGTTGGAATGTTGGTTGGTTGGGTGTGTTGAGGCGTGATTGAGGCTTAGTACATGTTAAAGATAATGTTAAGGAAGTGATTTAATCTGGAAAATGTGTTTAGAAAACCGTTTGAGTAATCTTCCACAATTTTGAAAATGCTTGCCTATATATTGGCGTTACTTGTGTCTCAAGTAATGTAAATGGGTTGTAGTGATTGTGCCTATGGTTTTTCTAGAATTGATACTTGTGGAAATTTGATTGATCAAGTATTGGTGGAGCCAATGGAGCTTGAATTGGAAACTTGAGTAATTTCAAGCCCAATAAGTTCATGACTTCCATGGATTGGATGTGAATTATTTAGGGTAATTGTGAATATGTGTATGTTCACTGCAATGAGACTCGATTGTTTGTTAGCAATTTGTAAATTGCAAGTTCACCTTGTGATTATAGTTGTTTGTGAATAAACCTTTGGCGTGGAATTTTAGTGCTTGGAGCAAGCATTTGGTTGAAAGCTTTTACAAGTAAGCTCTCGGACATTAGGATTTATTCCTTTATTGTTCCATTAAGCCCGTGTGGGTTTTGGTTTATATGGATGTGAATGAATTGAATGTAATGCATGATATGTATTGTTCATTGTGTGGTGTAAGATGGATTCTTACACGGGTATGTGACAAGGGGGATGCTTGTGTAATTCATATGGTATGTTGCACGGTTCTTTGGCCTTAGAATTATTTTGTCTTAACGACCCGTTTAAGGTATGTTTATTGTAAAGAACCAATTCAACCCAAAAGCTTAAGTTGTTGGGTGAGGCTACACTAATGGTTTTATATATCTCAACACGCCCCCTCACACGAGAGCCCACTGGGCTTGAAGGGTGGATAATGCACATGCCCACCTACTTGTGCGAACAAAGAAATTCCACTTGAAAGAAAGTGAGGGCGGCGAGGATCGAACCCGGGACACGAGGCTCTGATACCATGTAGAGAACCAATTGAACCAAAAAGCTTAAGCTGTTGGGTTAGGCTACATTAATGGTTTTATATATCTCAAAAAAAAAGAACCTTGGAATACACCACGCCAAAAGCTAGCTCAAAAGGTGGGAGTGTCCAAGGCCTTTTGAACCCCACATTAGTTGCTCATACAACCAATGTGGGACTATATACAACACGCCCCCTCAAACAAGAGCCCATTGGGCTTGAAGAATGGACAATGCAACAGGCCCAACCTACCTGTGCTAAGAAATTCCACAAGAGAAAGTGGGGAGGCGGCGAGTTTTGAACCCGGTACACCGAGGCTCTGATACCATGTAAAGAACTTTGGGATACACCACCCCAAAAGCTAGCTAAGAGGGTGGGAGTGCCCAAGGCCTTATAAACTCCACATTAGTTGCTCATACAACCAATGTGGGACTATATATCTCAACATGTAAAGAACCAATTCAACCCAAAAGCTTAAGCAGTTGGGTGAGACTACATTAATGGTTTTATATATCTCAACATTTACCTCGAGGGATGGCTAGGACACTGTCGGTTGTATTCTGAGGACGATGCGAGGCACTATCAGGAATATTAGACAGTTTTAGTTTGCACACTTTGCATACATACATATATTCATGATTATGTTGTTTATTACTTGTTGCCTGAAGTGAACTTTGGGGTGTAGAAGTCCTCCAATGACCCCTAGTTTACTGAGATGTTTATCTCACTCCGTGTTTTGGGGACCTCTTTCTGGTACAGATGATGTTGGAACATCTATTGGCAGGAGGCCACAATAGATTACATGATGACAATATATTTTGAGATATCCTATGTATATGTTAGTTAAACGTGTATAGGATCTACATTTTGTAGCTCATTGCTAAATTATGATTTATTTTGGTAGACTTAGCGAATGATCACTCTCCTTTGGTATCCTCATGTTGTAGGATGGAGCCAAGGACCTTGATCATAGTTATTTGTGTAGATAAGTTCCAATATGTGTAATTGAGTCATTTGATATAATTTGACATTATGTAGTCATAGACTATATGCATATATAATGGAAGGGCATGGATGCCTATTTTGCATGTTTGGAAGTCTATTACATATGTACCTTGCTTTTACTTTGTTGGTAATGTATACGAATTAGGTATGATTGTCAAAGAGTCAATAAGGTTAAGTTAAGGATACATAACTTGTAAACCAAGAAAAGATAAGAAAGTGTATTGAATGGAAAAAAATTGTTGTGGATGTTAAAGCACTCTAGTTTGTTGGGCTATATGTTGCCTTTCCATGTCTATTAGGTACCTAGTCTATTAGGTACCCAGGTGGTGTGCCAAGTGTGTGAGGAAAAAGCCTTGAAACAAAAAGGATATGTTCAAGTTCTGGCTCTGCTAGCTGGAGAGTTCGCTTTAGCGAAGAGGCAAGCAAGCTAACTAAATGGGGAAATAGAAGCGAATTGGAAGCAAGGGACTGCTCGCTGCCATGCTCGTTTCAGTGAGCAGGTCCAGCGAGCAATTGAGAGTGCTACCTCTCATGCTCGCTTAAGCGAGGCAGTGAACGAGGAGGCAGAGCACCTGGGCAATGGCTTATGTCTCGAAATTAATTGTCTCGCTGTCATGCTCCCTTGAGCGAGCAGGACAGCGAGCAAATACCATAAGCTTGCTGAGATGCTCGCTTCAGCGAGCAATGTAAAATCTGGAAAATAAAAAGGAAGATTGTGGGGTGTATGGGAACCCCATGGTAGTGTCTAGTAGGACCAGTGTGACATGAGTAAGCAAGAATTAATTATTCCGCAATGTCGCTGTGTTGCAATTACTGTTTCGGTTTACTTTTTAATACAATAATTATTGTTAATGGAATATGCAACGTTTAAAAAGAAGAAGTTTAGCCGCATTTTAAATTGAACTGTGCTTAATATCATACGTAATGTTAATACTCCGGAGTACTACGGGGTGTTACAGAAGTAGTGCGGTTTGTTTCTTCCCTTTATATGATAATTCGGGTGTACTTCATTAAGCAGGGGCATTTTAGATGAAGTATCAGATGATTTAACATCATCATCAACTAAGTGTTCCTGCTTATTATTATGTAGTGTAGTAACTTAGGCAGATTCAATAGAATCTGACTCAAGAGGTTTGGGTAAAGGAAAGTATGACTTAGCCTTAAAGAAAATGGACGGAGGATGATATCAGTAAAGAACCAATTCAATCCAAATGCTTAAGTAGTTGGGTGAGGGCTTCTTTAATGGTTTATATTAAACTCTAATACACCTTCTCACACGAGAGCCCATTGAGCTTAAATGGTGGATAATGCATTAGGCCAGCCTACCTGTGCTAAGAAATTCCAAAAGAGAAAGTGGGTGGCGGTAAGGATTGAACCCGTTACACCGAGGCTTTGATACCATGTAAAAAATCAATTCAACGAAAAAACTTAAGCTATTGAGTGAGAGTTTCTTTAATGCTTTATATTAAACACTAACAATATCATTTGTACCCCTTTTTGTTGGGAGACATATCCTAATAAGATATGTAGAAAATCAGAATTCATATTCAAATATTTTTCCATTTTTATTACCTATTAATTAGGAATAATTAAAATTAATTAGGATTGACTGTTTTCTATTTCCTATTAATTAGGATTAATTGTAATTAATTAGAATTAATTGTCATTAGTTTTGGTGAGTCATAGCTGAGTCATGCTTAGCTATTTTTTCTTGTACAAATACTTCTCATTCCTCATGTAATTTATTCAATATCAATATACAAAAACCCTTTTTTTACAATATGGTATCAGAGCAGGTTGGTCCTAAGAAAACTCAGCCACCACAACCACCGTCAAACCGATGGCACAATGCCGGAAAACTCAACCTCCAACCATTATTAAGGTTATTTTCCCTTCCTACAAAGTCTCAAGAGCAAAGTAAGGCTACCAATCACTGGAGAGAAGCCTCTACATAGGCAGCAACTAGGGTTTTCTCGCGAAATTCCATAATTGCCCTTCTGACGAAACGTATAACGGAAACATTAAATTACAATTTATTACATAAGCGTTATAACGGAAAGATTAAAGTAGAACTTTATTACAGAAACGTATAACGGAAAGATTTAATTAAAACAGATTTGAATTCAAATTTCAATTCAAAAGTGGTGCGACCCTCTGGCGCCTTGTTTGGTGTCTCGCGTGGTCTTCCCTTCCTTGTTTTTCAAATTTTTGAATTTCTTCACCTCTTAACCTATAAAAAATATAGAATAATCAGTGAAAGTGTGTCTGAACATGGATTATTAATAATTCATCAAAAATAATAACATTTATTACTGAATTACTGTCAAATCCTTATTCTTTTCACTCTGAAATATCTATATGCCGAAGGCATAACATATATCACCAATCTGTTTAAAGCAGTACTGTACGAAAGCAAAAAAGGAGCAAAAAAAAAAAATGAACAGCTATTTTATAGGAGAACTAAAGAAGCAAGGATGAAGAAGTATGTGCTCTGAAGAAGAAACAAGAAGAAGAATAGTTCGCTTTTATAAGAGAACTGATGAAGCAGAGATTTTTTTTTTGTTTTTGGGGGAAGAAGCAAGCAAGCAGGAACTCAGCAACAGCAACTCGTACGCTACGTTGAATGAGCGGTAGGGTTCTTTTTTTGTTTTAAGTTGGGGATGACGTGATTTGATAAAAATACCCGTGTTTTATTTTTTTTTTAAAAAAAAACTGAGTCAACTCGGTAAACTCGCCGAGTCAACCGAGTTTAACGAGTTGACTCGCCGTTTCAACCGTTTCGACCCAAAATCCGTTTCAACCACTGTTTTGGTCATAAAAACGTAGAAACGGTACGTTTCTACGTTTCGACACTACGTTTTAACAACAATGATCTACACTTACCTATTGCTCTCAGAAAAGGTAATCGATCTTGTACTACTCATCCTATTTCTAATCATATTTCATATGAAAAGTTGTCCCCAGGGTTTCGTGCTTTCAATACTATGTTGGATAGTACAAAAATACCGAGAAATATACATGAGGCTCTCGATGATCAAAAATGGAGGGATGCTGTCTTTGAAGAAATGAATGCTTTAGAAAAAAATGGAACTTGGGAGATAGTGACCATACCATAGGGAAAACAGGCAGTAGGATGCAAATGAGTGTTTACAATAAAATTCAATGCAAATAATAGCATCAACAGATACAAGGCAAGATTGGTTGCAAAGGGGTTCACGCAGACTCATGGGATAGATTATCATGAGACTTTTGCTCCAGTTGCTAAAGTCAATACCATCAGAGTTCTCACTTGCTGCCAACCTAGATTGGCCTCTGCAACAATTAGATGTGAAGAATGCATTCCTAAATGGTGACTTAAATGAAGAAGTCTATATGGATCCTCCACCTGGTTTTGAAAAGGGAAATGGATCAGTGTGTAAACTAAAAATGTCTTTATATGGGTTGAAACAGTCTCCTAGAGAATGGTTCGACAAATTCACAAAAGCTGTCAAAAGAAGAGGCTTCATTCAAGCATAGACTGATCATACTCTCTTCCACAAACACTCTAAGGATGGTAAAATTGCTATTCTTATTGTGTATGTAGATGAAATAGTTCTTACAGGGGATGATATTAAGAAATTGAACTCCTTGAAGAAATATCTAGCAGCTCAATTTGAACTAAAAGATCTTGGCACTCTCAAATATTTCGTTGGTATGGAAGTTGCTAGGAACAAAACAGGTATCACTCTCATACAAAAGAAATATTTTCTAGACCTTTTGTTGGAAACAGGAATGTTAGGGTTTAAGCTTGCTGAGACACCCGTTGAACCTAATACTAAGTTAGGTATTGAAGATGGGAATGAGGTGGATAAAGAACAATATCAGAGATTGGTTGGTAAACTAATTTTCTTATCTCATATGTGTCCTGACATTGCCTTTGCCGTGAGTATGTTAGTCATTTCATGCACTCACCCAACGAGAAGCATCTTAGTGCAGTCTATAGGGTGCTGAGATACCTCAAGAACACTCCAGGAAGAGGATTATTCTTTCAAAAGGGGTATAAAAGGACGATTGAAATCTACACTGATGCAGATTGGGCAGGCTCATCAGTAGACAGGAGATCTACATCAGGCTATTGCACCTATGTGTGGGGAAATCTTGTTACTTGGAGAAGCAAAAAGCAAACAGTGGTTGCAAGAAATATTGCTGAAGCAGAATTTCGAGCTTTAGCTCATGGAGTTTGTGAAGGAATCTGGTTGAGAAGACTTCTTCAAGAGTTGAAGATTTCAGATTCCCTACCAATAAAACTATATTGTGACAACAAGGCAGCTGTTAGCATTGCTCAAAATCCTGTGCATCATGATCGAACAAAGCATGTGGAAGTTGATCGTCACTTCATCAAAGAAAAATTAGATGATGGAAGTGTGCGTATGATGTATGTTCCTACCAAAGAACAGACAACAGATATCCTTATAAAGGGCCTACACCGTCCAACATTCGAAGACTTGATTGGCAAGTTGGGAATGATTAACATTTACCTCCCAACATGAGGGGGAGTGTAGAAAATTAGAATTCAAATATTTTTCCGTTTTTATTTCCTATTAATTAGAATTGATTAAGTTTGAATAGGATTGATTAGAATTGATTGTGATTAGGATTGATTAGTCATCACTGAGTCATTCTTAGCTATTCTTTCTTATATAAATACTCATCATGTAATTTATCCAAATAAATATACAAACACATATTTCAATAAGACCCACCACCTATATCCTCTTTCTTTTTTCAATTTTACAAGTTTCTTCCTCTTAGTCTACTTGTGTGAGAGTCGTAGTTTTTTTCATTAATTTCTCTTGTAGTCCAGCTACAATATCCAACATTTGTTTCTTCACTTCTTTGGGAACTGCTCTACATGCTCTTACATATTTTTGTATTCCCGCCAAATGATGCTTTAGTTGGTAAACACCTCCAGTCACTACCTTCTCACAATATTTGCATTTTACTTTTCTCGGATCTCCCTCAATTGGAAAACCATGTTTCCAAGCAATATCTGATCTATTCCCAGTAGCATTTTTGTCCAATTGGCTTCGTGAATTAGAGGCCGGAAGAGCCTCAGCATTGCTACTAGTACCAACAGCACCACTTGATGAAGCCATACTAAATAAATAAAAAGCTGCCAAAAAGCCATATAAGCTTAAGCATGTTACACTCTTAAAAGTTTAATATCATGCAGCAACAACAATACCAATTTATTCTAGATGTAGGTAGCAATAGTACAAAAACAAAGAGAAAAAGAAAAAGAAGCCATAAAAGTCTTTCAAAAAAAGAAAGAAAAAAAAGCCATAATAAATTAATAATCTTTTACAAAAAAATAGAAAAAAGAAAGCCATAATAATCTTTTACAAAAAAGGAAAAAAATGAAAAATAAATTGATAAGAATGGTCATTGTAACATGTTTTTTTTTTTTTAATAGGTTTTACTAAAAAAAGAAAAAGAAAAAATTAACATGTTTTAACTAGAATAATGAAGGTCATTGTCCCCACCCAAAAAAAAATGAAAGTCACTGTAACATGTATTATTTTAAGACCCACCAACCAATCAAAGTTTCCCTTCTTTTAAAAGTTTCTCCTTTTACACTTTCCATGTTTCACTTTTATAATAGGGTTTTATGTTTATCATTTAACATAATATAACTTCAATTTCCTACACACACATTAAAAAGGTGGGGTCTACATGTTTTTCTTTCTCTTTCATCATTCCACTTTCTCTCTCCCTTTTGATGTGAGAGTTGGAAACAACACTTACATTATGTTACATAACACTAATAAAACCCTTTATAATATCAATAAAAGACAAAGTAAGACAAACTAGAGTTGGAGAAGTCTTTCGGTGAGGAGAAGAAGACAGCAGCAGTAGCACAACAACAGGGACGAAGGTGAACAGTATCGTGCAACAACTGAGACGATGATGAACAATATCACACAGCAACAAGAGTCAGGGACGATGAACAATATCACGCAGAGCTTTCGTTTTCTTTTTCACTTCTCACATACTTTTTTTGTCTCATTTTTTTGTTATGAGTTTAGGGTTTTAGTCTTTGTTTTTTTTAGTTTGGGTTTTGGGCTTATGGGTCATGGATTTAAAAGTTGGGTTTTTGAGTTTGTTTTTTAAAACGCTAAAATAGCTACGACTCAAGTGATTGTAAGATCTTGTAAGGGGATCTCATTCGATCTCGTCAAAACACGACCCCATCTGCACTCGGTATCACTTGCTTTCCAAAAATCATAGGATCGAACGACCCTACGATTAAAATCGCAATTTTAACAAAACTCATTTCTGAGAATCTGAGATGGTAATTGGTTGATCAAATATGTTGTAGTCATCATAGCTTCTCCACAATATGAGTTGGGAACAGGGCTCTAGAAAAGTAACGCTCTGGCCACTTCAAGTGGGTGACGATTTTTCCTCTCAACAACCATATTCTGTTGAGGGATATCTACACATGTGAGTTCAAGAATCATGTTGTTGTCCTTAATAAATGTGACAGTTGCTGGTTGATGTATTTAATACAATTATCAGTCTGTAGTCTTTTAATATTTTTTCAAAACTGGTCCTTCATTGGAAAAATCCAAGTTGCCCGATTACAATCATCAATGAATGTAACAAACCTCTTAGCACCTGAGATATCATGTATTTTAAATGGTCCCTAAACATTAGAGTGAACAAGATCAAATGGTTTGACACTTTTTATGGAGCTATGATGCTTTGCAAACTCAGGGACATCATAGATTCTGATAGGACCCAATTGCGTAAGGCCCAATTGGGCAAAGTCTATGTAAGAGATAAAAGGAGGAAAAGGGGGTTGGGGACCCAAGAGACTTCGGCCCAAGGGAACAATGATAATCAGGTGGTTATTGCTGAGTCACACAATCTGTTAGGGAAGCAATGCAGTCCCACGCATGGTAAGTTAGTTAGAGGAGTGAGTATTAGTAAGGAAGTGGAGGGGGAGTGAAGGCACCAAGGGGTCATTCTGTTAGATTACTCTTTTTCGGTGAGAGGGGCAAGGGAAACTCTTAATTTGCTTTTCTATCTTTTCTTGTAAACATTGATCCATAGCAGCACTATGGAGAACCAGATATAGCTTTCTTTTATGATGTAAGTCTGGAAAAATCAATACTAAAGGCATATTCAAAGTTATTTTGCATTTAGTTTTTGTGTTTGTATCAAATTGGTATCAAAGCTCCGTCTGGGAGCTGGGGTATGGTCAGGACGAGAAAAATGGAGGGAATGGAAGAACGAGTTAGACGCAGCGAGCAAGCTCAGGGAGAGTTGATGCGAAGAATGGATGCCAGCGACGCTAATCAGGCGGAAATCATCCGACAACTCAGGGAATTAGGTGCTGGAATAGAACAAATCCGAGCAGAAGAATTTCGACAAAGGCCTCGTCGCGGACCCGGTCAAGGTGGGGGAAACGGTTCGGAAGGATCTCATGGAAGTCATAGAGGGGGAGGTTACATGGATCATAGAGTGAGGAAGTTGGACGTCCCCATTTTTTCAGGGGAAAACGCTTACGCCTGGCTTAGCAAAGTGGAGAGGTACTTCCAGGTTAATGAAGTGGAAGATGACGATAAGGTTCCAACGGTCATGCTAGTTCTTGAGGGAGAAGCCCTGAACTGGTATCGTTGGTGGGAGTTGGACCAACCGGATGCGACCTGGGAGCAATTCCGTCGGGAGGTGCTGAGTCGTTTTCAACCGGAGTTGTTGGACAATCCTTACGGTCCTCTATATTCGCTGAAACAGAAGGGATCGATGGAGGAGTTCAGGAGGGAGTTTGAGACGGTGGTGGGAACGATGAGGTACACGGATGATGAAATGTTGAAAGGAGCTTGGTTGAGTGGGCTTAAACTGAGCATAAGGCAAGAAGTGCTCATGAATCCTGGGCTGAGCTTATCTTCCATGCTAAAACTGGCCCAAAGGATTGATCAGCGGAATGGGGCTTGGGCGGAGGAAGGAGTGAGCCCATTTGGGCCCAAGGCAGTCGCTGGCCCATTTAGAACTAGTGGCCCAGGGGTGTCATACAAGGCCCCTTTTTCGAAAATATCTCCACACACTTCAACAACCGCGAGTCCAAGCAGCAGTGTGGGAAGCACGAAAACCAATGCCCCAAATCGTGGCGGAGCGGCAGCCGCTCCTCAGGGGAGTTCGACGGCGAACCATGGGGGTTTTCGACGGATTTCGAACGCGGAGGCGACGGATCGGAGGAATCGAGGGCTATGCTTCCATTGTGAAGAGAGGTGGTCACCGGAGCACAGATGCGCAGCCAAGCAGCTTCATCTCCTTATCCTGGACGATGAGAATGATGACGAAGCGGACAAGGGGACTGACCAGGCTGAGGGGAAACGGGAAACGACGCAGGCAGAGGAGGAGCGTCCGTTGTAACTGGGGCTGCACAGCATGATGGGCCTCACGTCAAATCAGTCGATGAAGGTTTGGGGGGAAGTTAAGGGAGAAAAGTTAGAGGTGCTCATCGATTGCGGAGCATCCAGTAACTTTGTCAAGGCTGAGGTGGCACAGCGTTTGGGAATCAAGGTGGACACTATTCCGATGTTCCACGTGATAGTGGGTGATGGGCATAAGGTGGAGTGTACGGGGGTGTGCCGAAAGGTGAAGATCAAGGTTCAGGGCCATGAAATAGTTCAGGATCTTTTCCTGTTCGCGCTTGGGGGAGCTGATATTGTACTGGGCCTGGACTGGTTGAAAGAGTTAGGGGAGATAAGGGCGAATTTCAGGGAAATGACACTCAGGTATGGTGAACAGGGCAAGGAGACCGTCATCAAGGGGATCCTTCCCTATCCAGAACACTGTCCTCACTGAAAGCCATGTCTAAGGCCCTTTTAAAAACGGGTCAGGGGTACTATGTAGAAAACGAAGGAGCCATTCCAGAAGATGAGGCAGAGGGCAGCCTCTTTCCTTCAGAGTGGAAGGAATTAGCAAGGCTCTTGGAGGAATTTGAAGATGTGTTTGCTAAACCCACGGGAATTCCCCCTCACCGCACTAGAGATCACTCGATCGTGTTAAAACCAGGGAGTGAAGTGCCCAATAGCCGTCCATACAGGTATCCATACTATCAAAAAATTGAAATTGAGAAATTGATTGCTGAATTGTTGACGGATGGGTTCATTAGAAACAGTAACAGCCCCTATTCCAGCCCTGTTATCTTAGTAAAAAAAAAAGATGGCAGCTGGAGAGTGTGCGTTGATTACAGGGCGTTGAATAAGAATACGGTGCCCAATAAGTTCCCCATTCCAGTGGTGGAAGAGTTGTTGGATGAATTAGGGGGAGCTAGTTGGTTCAGTAAATTAGATCTCAAATCTGGGTATCACCAAATCAAGATGAAAGAGGAGGACATTCCCAAAACAGCGTTCCGAACGCACAAGGGCCATTATGAATACTTGGTGATGCCGTTCGGACTCACGAATGCTCCGTCTACATTCAATGCTCTGATGAATGAGGTATTAAAATTTTTTTTAAGGAGATTCGTACTCGTATTTTTCGATGATATATTAATTTACAGTAAAGATTCCCGGGAGCATATTGACCATTTTCAAGCAGTATTCTCAGCCTTGAGAGAGCACAAGCTGTTTATGAACAAAAAAAAAATGTAAGTTGGGGCAAAGAAGGATTGAATACCTTGGGCATTTCATCACGTCAGAGGGAGTTAGTGCGGACAACAACAAGGTCCAAGCCATGGTGGATTGGCCGAGTCCTCAGAATGTTAAGGCATTGCGGAGATTTTTGGGACTCACGGGTTATTACCGTAAGTTTGTGAAGGTTATGGAAAAATTGCTCAACCGTTGACCCAATTGCTTAAAAAAAATGGGTTCAAATAGGATCACACAGCCGAGGCAGCTTTTCAGCAGTTAAAAGGGGCCATGATCCGGATGCCTGTATTGGCTTTACCGGACTTTGCAAAGTTGTTTACAGTGGTGACTGATGCTTCTGGGAAGGGTATAGGAGCTGTACTTATGCAAGAGGGAAGACCGTTGGCTTATATTAGCCAAGGTTTTTCCAAGACAGCATTGAGCAAGTCAGTTTATGAGAAGGAATTGATGGCCATTGTGTTTGCGGTTAAAAAGTGGCGTCCTTATCTGTTGGGAAGGCATTTTGTAGTTAAAACAGATCAAAAAAGCCTCCGGTTTTTAATGGACCAGAACGTCCTTGGAGAAGAACAACAACGCTGGGCATCCAAATTATTGGGCTATGATTTCGAAATTCAATTTCAACCAGGGAAAGAAAATGTAGTAGCAGATGCCTTGTCGCGCACCATGTGTTATTCATTGCTGTCACAGGTTCAACTACCTGAGTTGGAGGAGGTCGATAAGGAGGTTCAAGGAGATCCAAAGCTACGAAAAATTATCCAATCCTTGATGTTGCAATCGGACGCCCAGGAGGGGTTCAAATTGGCTGGAGGGCGCTTGTTTTATAAGGAAAGGTTAGTGCTATCCTCGTCCTCTAAGTTCATACCTGTGATTATGCATGAGTTTCATGACTCTACGGTGGGGGGACATTCGGGTTTTGCTCGAACATATAACAAGGTGTTGGGAGTGGTTTATTGGGAAGGGATGAGGAAATACATTCAACAGTATGTCAAGGCTTGTGCGGTGTGTCAACAGAACAAGGTGCAAAATCTGTCACCGGCTGGGTTGTTGCAGCCGCTACCCATTCCCACACAAACCTGGTCTGAAATTTCTATGGATTTTATTTTAGGTCTACCACGGGCTTTTGGGGTTGACACCATTTTTGTAGTGGTGGACCGCTTGACGAAGTATGCGCTCTTTATGGTACTGTCCCACCCTTATTCAGCATGTGAAGTAGCCGATTTGTTTTGTAAGGAGGTGGTGCGTTTGCATGGGTTCCCGTTGGTGATAGTATCTGATAGAGATAAGGTGTTAAGCAAATTCTGGTCTGAATTGTTCAAGGCGGCAGGGACGAAATTACATTATAGTACAGCTTATCACCCACAGACCAATGGGCAAACGGAGGTGGTTAACCGTGGTTTGGAAACTTATCTCCGTTGCTTTTGCGGGCCTAAACCTAAAAGCTGGCCTAGATGGTTACATTGGGCAGAATTCTGGTATAATTCCACTTATAAGGAATCTACCGGGATGACACCATTCAAGGCATTATACGGCATTGATCCACCCCAATTGCTGCGGGTTGGAAATAGTTTTGCGAAGGTGGATGCGGTGTCTTCCTTGCTGGCCGAACGGGAAATTATCTTGGAAGAGTTAAAGAGATCTTTAGAGAAAGCTCAAAATAGAATGAAAGTTCAAGCAGATAAGAAACGAAGAGACGTCCAATTTGAACCAGGGGATAAAGTGTATCTCCGGATTCAACCTTACAGGCTGAAGACCTTAGCAACAAGGATTAATGAGAAGTTGAGCCCCCGCTTTTATGGGCCATTTTTAGTGGAAGATAAAGTTGGCCAGGCTGCGTATCAACTGACTTTGCCGGAGGGGTGTAAAGTTCATCCAGTATTTCATGTGTCATTACTTAAAAAAACCGACCCTTTGGTGAGTAATGTTCAACCATTACCCGAAGGAATGACATCTGAATGGGAGTTACGGGTGACGCCGGAGGGAATTCTGGATTGGAGGCGTGATCCACAGGGCAAGGTTCAGGTGTTGGTCAAATGGTGTGGCCTTCCCGAGTTTGAAAATTCTTAGGAGGACTTTGTTACTTTGGACAATCAATTTCCGGAACTCCACCTTGAGGACAAGGTGCTTATCGTGGGGGGGAGTATTGATAGGACCCAATTGCGTAAGGCCCAATTGGGCAAAGTCTATGTAAGAGATAAAAGGAGGAAAAGGGGGTTGGGGACCCAAGAGACTTCGGCCCAAGGGAACAATGATAATCAGGTGGTTATTGCTGAGTCACACAATCTGTTAGGGAAGCAATGCAGTCCCACGCATGATAAGTTAGTTAGAGGAGTGAGTATTAGTAAGGAAGTGGAGGGGGAGTGAAGGCACCAAGGGGTCATTCTGTTAGATTACTCTTTTTCGGTGAGAGGGGCAAGGGCAACTCTTAATTTGCTTTTCTGTCTTTTCTTGTAAACACTGATCCATAGCAGCACTATGGAGAACCAGATATAGCTTTCTTTTATGATGTAAGTCTGGAAAAATCAATACTAAAGGCATATTCAGAGTTATTTTGCATTTAGTTTTTGTGTTTGTATCAGATTCACAATGAAGTGATTCAGCAGACATGTACTTGAATAAGGCCGGAAACAAAATTTGAGATGGCTAAAAGTTGGATGCCTCAGACGCTTGTGATCAAATCAAATTGTCGAAATCATAGATTCTGAAGTGGATTGGTTATGAGCTGCTAGAAATTGTTGTCGTGCACTACTTGCAACATGTTCTTGAAGGAGGTAGTACAACCCACCCTGTTTCTTAGCAACTCCATTTGTCCTCCCTGTGGTGAGATCCTGAAAAAGAAAATCACACTGAGTAGGAAAGAATGTCACGGTACAATTCAAATTAGGGGTAAGTTTGTGAATGGAGAGAAGTTTATGAGAGAGTTTGGAAACATTAAGAACATTTTTTAGATATAAGGAGGGTTGAACTTGAATGGTACCGAAACCTACAACCAATACATGGGATCCATCAGAAACAATTATAGTACGAATACTAGTGATGGGTTGAGAGACAGAAATGTATCAAGCAGACAAGAATATGATTATTCGCACCAGAGTCAACAATCCATGACCTTTCAAAATCAGTGCTGGAATCAAGAAAAGATTGAATGCATGTGTCCTTACTAAGAATAGCCCGACAGCAAGAGTAAGAAGTCTTACTAAAGGTATCCATAAGGATCCTCAAACTAGAGTGCTGACTTGCTTGAGTTATCGGAGGTCTCTAAACAACGATAAAAATGACTTATTTGAGCAACGAAAGCCTGAACGAACCTAAAAGATCTGAGCTTTATGGGAAAGCAAAGACCCACGATCCAAACGGTGTCAGATAAAAAGAATGAGCATATATCATGAAAGAGGAGTCTGAGATAAGCATGACGATTGCAAGCAACGACCGAGAAGATGCTTCATGCGCTGTCACAAGAAGAGAAGCAGTCGTTGTGTGGAGGCGCGTGCGGCTGTTTTTGGTGATGGGCTCCTAGGTTTCAGTCAATCTGGGATATGGGCCTCACTTTGGGACTGATTGGTCTGAATAATAGTCGAGAAAGTGGTTAGCCTGAGAGAAAAAGTGTGGTTGAAACTTTCAGGGGTGTGTTGATGTGCGTAGAGAAATTCTTGGACGCAAAGGTGGCTTACGTGATTGAAAGTTCTTGGAATGAGGACCGGAAAAGTGACCAAAAATTGGGGCACGACAGTTGCAGAAGAGGATCCTCTCTAAACTTGGTGACATAGATGCACTAGAGGCGTAATGAAGGAGACGCTAGGTTAGAGATTTACTAATCACTAGTTGTGCCCAATTCCTTGTCCTAATTGCATTGCCTTTTAGCCTAAGTGACCGTCACTTAACCCACTTACTCTCGATGCACTCTTCTTCATAAGTTGTTCCCAAGGCTAGATGCCCTAGGCCACTTCCTTGGTCCTAGTGAATCACCATTCACTAGGATCCATTTGAGTTGTTGAATGTGCATCACTTTGACAAATCGATGGATTGCGTCTTGATTTCTTTTTTATTTTACCTTGTCAATTTGCTTTTGAATCATCGTCTTTAAGCTTTTTTGTTATTATGGTAACCATGATGACATGGCACTATGAATAAAATCAAATCTAGTTCTGATGATGAATAAAATTATCGAGTCTTATACTTTCAAATCAAACATTATTTATTCAAATTCTATCCAGCATTTTCAAAATAATTATTCATATTGCAAATCATAAGTAGGATGTTAGTATATTAAAATCTATAACTTGAAAATTTAACCATTTACACCATAAAATGTATATTTCTCAGGGCATGTTATTAAACATCAACAACATCAACATCAACATCAACATCACCTTTATCCCAAATTAATTGGGGTCGGTGGTAGATGAACCCACATGAAAGATATAAAGGGCCGACCCAGTTCAAATACCCACTTCGTGAGTGTCTGAACTGGGTCGGCCCTTTATATCTTTCATGTGGGTTCATCTACCACCGACCCCAATTAATTTGGGATAAAGGTGATGTTGATGTTGATGTTGTTGATGTTTAATAACATGCCCTGAGAAATATACATTTTATGGTGTAAATGGTTAAATATACATGAAAGATATAAAATTGTTGAAAAAATAAAATAAAAATAAAAATAATAATAAATATATATATATATATATATATATGTATATAAATAAATAAAAGTGAAAAAGAAAGGGACAAGAAGAAGTGGGGGAAATGAAGGGGAAAAGGACAAAAAAGGGACCATCTAGAACATAGGAATAACCACGGGTCTAACCCTCCACCATACTTATAGCTTTTCTCTATTCCGTTCTAAGGCATACCGTCCGCCAATCTATATCCCACTCCATTAAATCTTGTTTTACTACCTTCCCCCAAGTAAGTTTCGGCCGACCTCTGCCTCTTTTTGTGTTGAGCTCTTGGTTATTAAACAAGAATGATAAAACAAAATTTTAAAAATAATAGTAATGATAAAATGTGCTATTATAATTTTTATTCACATACACCTCTAAAAAACCAACTAAATCACTTCAATGACTTCGGAGAAAGAAAATTAGCTAGTATCTAGCAAATATGAATGCCAAGAAATATATTGTCAATGTCTTAGAAATTATTTAAGGATAAACTATCAATATGTAGTAAGGAGGTTTGATAAAGTCCCTAAATTCATGCCTAAAGCTCCAAAATAACCCTACCCAAATAAATTATGCCAAATATGCATCACTCAAATTTTTTTGGATAATGGGTTCACCTCAAATAATTCAAAAAGTTAGAAAATAATATAAATCACTACTGTAGCCTCACCCAACAATTTAAGCTTTTAGATCGATTTGGCTCTTTACATGGTATCAGAGCCTCTGTGACTAAGTGATCACGAGTTCGATCCTCACTGCCTTCATTTAATTATTAAATAATTAAGTATTGTGGAGTTTCTTAGCATAGGTAGGTGGGTCTGTCTTTGTCCATATTTAAACCTAGTGGGTTCTCGTGTCAAGGGGTGTGAGAGAATAATATAAACCATTAATGTAGCCTCACCCAATAACTTAAGTTTCTGGGTCGAATTGGTTCTTTACAAAATGTCAACTCATAAAGAGTGGGTTGCATCCCTTTTTCCTTAGAGCACCCTTCATAACTCCAAAATTCACCAGAAAATTTACTTCGAAGAGAAAAATACTTGGGTAGGTTTACAATAGTAGGGCTTCAAAGTTTCATCAAAGCTTCAAAAGGATACTTGGAATTGGTTATGAGCAGAGGCAAAAGAAAGAAGAAAGAGATCTGAAGAGAGATAAGTGAAAGATGAGGGTGAAATTATTATTTTTTTGGTCGGAGAGAGCATTTGAAATCAATTTTATTAATATTTTCTTGAAATTACCAATTTTCTCCCTTGTAATACATATGGTGTGTTTCAACTCAGTTGACAGCTAAGAAGCATGGACATGTGAATTTGGAAGAAAAATGTGTATCGGACACGTGTCGGACACCGAGACGTTTCCCGACACGTTCCGACATACGGTCAACGTTTTCCGACTTTTTTTTTTGAGATCCAAATTTTATTTTATTTTATCTTTTTAACTAAACATAAGAAATTAATTTATAAATCAAATAGTTCTGTTATGGAATTTGACATGAAAAATTAACAAGGCATGGAAATTTATTTTTGCTTTATGACAGGAAGTGGAATTTGAATATTTGATTGGTTATATGACTTATTATGAGCTGCTATATGTATTAAATGTAAACTATATTATGTATATTAAAAATATTATTTAATATCAAAACGTGTCCTAATATGTCGAAATTGTAAAATTAATGTGTCGGCATGTCATGTCGTGTCCCGTGTCCCTTGTTAGTGTCGGTGCAACATAGGTTGACAATATATGAAATTTCTGATCTGCTTAAAGTGGCATACTACAGAGAGACCAACTATGGATCTAAGATGAGGATCCATGTCATAGTCACTCCCATGCTTTGATACCCTGAGTTATTGTAATTTTCTTTTTCTTTTCTGGTTGTTGTAATGTTCTCTAGTGATATAATACTGTATATCAATTGTGCTATTTTTCTTCACATTCATCTGTTTTCTGGTTGAATCCTATCAGTTACTCAAGCTACCGATTGAATTTCTGTGCCAGGTCAACCATTTTGGTTCTTTTGTGAGATTTTTCTTTAATCTTCCTCCACCCACAGATCAGATTCCTGCAAAGGTTGTACTTACTACTCTTGATTCTGCTGTACATCGGGCAACTTCTTCACCGTGTGGTCCAGTGCATATTAACTGCCCTTACAGAGAGCCTTTGGAAAGCAGTCCCCGCAAATGGTTGTCAAGCTGTTTAAAGGGATTAGACTTCTGGATGACTAATGCTGAACCATTTACCAAGTATATTCATATGGGATTGTCTAATACTTGTAAAAGTGCTTCTGGCGAAATGATTGAAGTTTTAAATCTGATAATAAGGGCCAAGAATAGTCTTCTACTATTTGGTGCAATCCATACAGAAGATGAGATGTGGGCTGCTCTGCTTTTGGCTAAACACCTCCAGTGGCCTGTTGTAGCAGATATCTTGTCAGGGCTGCGGTTGAGAAAGCTTTTAACTTCTTTTCCTGATATTGAAAGAAACTTTACATTTGTAGATAATCTTGATCATGCTCTGCTCTCAGATTCAGTCAAGGCCTGGTTAGAGATTGATGTGGTTATTCAGGTATCACTTATTCATGGATCTTTTCTCAGTTATCCAGTTATTTCCTTCTAGAATTTTCCTTTTCTTTCTTTATGTTTCTGCACATATTCTTTTTTTGGTATGATAATTATGTCTATGCTACTACAAGTCTTGCTTTTTCGTATGTGGAGCAGATAGGAAGCAGGATAACTAGCAAACGAATCTGTCAAGTTCTTGAGGACTGTGCTCCTTTTTCATATATTATGGTTGACAAGCATCCATTTCGTCACGATCCATCACATATTGTAACCCATCGGATACAAACTACCGTTTTTGATTTTGTTGGTTGTTTACTTAAGGCTACAGTTCCACATACAAGGAGCATGCGGTGTACTTCCCTGCAATTGTTGAGTAAAATGGTATTAATTCAAAGAAATGATGAGTTACTTCTTGTTATGATAATGTTGGCCATTGTTTCTTTTACATCTAATTTGATGTATTTCTGCTGTTGCCTATATATTAGTTTAATTTCGATTGAAAGTATTTCTATTGGTGCCAATCTCTTCCATTAAAATGCCGTCAGAATTACACTATGGGGTTTCTGTTTGTGTCTGATAATAGTGCCTTGATATTGGATACAGCTATAGTCATTTTCTAGCATACATTATCTCAACATTTTAATTTGCAGGTTGAATGGCAGATGCATTTTCAAATTACTGCTGAGTGCTCCCTAACTGAACCTTATGTTGCACATGTGATGTCAGAAGCTCTTTCCTCTGAGTCTGCTCTTTTTCTTGGTAACAGTATGCCTATTCGTGATGCAGATATGTATGGACATAGTTGGTCCATATGCAGTCATAGTGTCACATCTCTCTTGTTGAATTCAGACCTACCAATTAACTTGACGAGGGTGGCTGCTAATAGGGGGGCTAGTGGTATTGACGGGTTACTTAGCACAGCCATTGGTTTTGCTGTTGGATGCAACAAAAGAGTAACTACTTATGTTTTCAAAATTATCCATCTTTTGTATATCAGCTGGTGGTTGCTATAGTTTACCTATCTCTCTAAGAAAGTTGTAATCCAAACATCTTTATTTGGTGGCTGAGCCACCCTACCATATGTAATTAGTCAAAAGCTGGATAAGCCACCCTACCATGAGTAAGTCAAAAGGTGGTTGAGCCAACCTACCATGTGTAGAAGGGTGGTGCAATTAGTCAAAAAGTGCCTACAACTCTCGACTTTTGTACTTACATTAGTATCTATATTTGTAAAAATTATACATGAATATGCAGATATAGAATTCAGCAATTTCTAATTGTTGAATTACGAGGAAATGAGAGGCATATGTTTAAATCCGTGTGTCTCAATTGCATAGCGGAGGCTTTAGTATATAGATTGACTATAACAATTACTAGAAAAGAAGATTTGTAAATTATTGAATTGTATACTATTTGTACAAGAGTTCTCTATTTAAAGAGACTAAAAAACCTAATGAGCTAAGCCCAAATACACTCATAGAGTATTCTAACTATTACAAAATAATAATAAAATAATTCTAATATTTACAATTCAATTACATAAAAATAATTTAACAATGGAGGACTTTTCATCAACCTATTTACAATACTTTTAACACTCCCCCTCAAGTCAAAGCTTACTAAGCTTTAAGTTTGTTACAAATGAATCCTTAAAAAATGAAAAAATAATCACCAATGTAATTTGGGAGAAGACTAAGGCCATGTCCTAAATGAATCCATGTTGACTTGATGAATGAACAATGAATAACGGAGCTTGGTTGCATTTGGGACAGAGACTAATGAGGCAGGTTGCATTTGGGATAGTGGCCAACAATGCCATGTTTTATCTGGGACAATGACCAACAAGGCTAGGTTGCATCTAGGACAATAAATTAGGGTGAGGCTGCATTTGGGACATAATCTAAGACATACACTGACGGGACCAGGGTACAACTTGGACAAGTTCGATGGGTTCAGGTTGCAATTTAGACAAAGTCCAATGGAAATCTCACCGAAATTTTGTCAGTAGTAGCAGGCGACGATGGTCAGTGGCGAATGATGTTGCAGGCAGTGGATAGTTGTCGGTGAAGGTGGCTGGATGATGACCGGTGACCTAATGGGCCAAGCCCAAATAACCTGCTAGAATAACATAATAATAAAAATACAAAATTATTTAATACAATATTATTTCTAACACTCCCCCTCAAGCTAGTGCGTATATATCATAAGCTCCCAGCTTGTTACATATATGATCTATTCGGGGACCTCTAAGAGCCTTGACGAAAACATCTGCAAGTTGATCACTGGAATTGACAAATGCTATCTCGATCTCTCCTGATTGAGTCTTCTCTCTAACAAAGTGATAGTCAATTTCTATATGTTTGGTCCTCTCTTGAAAGACTGGGTTAGAGGATATATGCAATGCTGCTTGATTGTCACGGATGAGCTTCATGGGTTGCTGTTCACAGAGATGTAGTTCCCTAAGCAATTGTTTTAGCCAGATGAGCACACAAGTTGCATTTACCATTTCCCGATAGTCTGCCTCTGCACTTGACCTGGCGACCACAATTTGCTTCTTACTCTTCCAAGAAATCAAGTTTCCTCCGAGGAGAACACAATACCCTAAGGTGGATCGTCTGTTTGAAGGATAACCTGTCCAGTCAGCATCTGAATAGCTAGACACCTTTGCATTCCCTCTATTTGTGTATAATAAACCTATTCCTGGTGTTCTTTTGATATATCAAAGAATCCTGATAACTGCATCCCAATGGGTGTCACAAGTAGAGTCAAGGAATTGACTTGCCACACTAACTGAAAAAAAGATGTCTGGTCTTAACACAGTAAGATAGTTCAATTTTCCAACTAGTCGGCAATAACGACCAGAGTCTGCCAGTGGTTGCTCTCTGTCCGAGTAACAGCTTAACATTAGGATCCATAAGGTGTATCACAAAAACTAGTAGTGTTCATGGCTGTTTTAGAGCACACACAGGGGACGATCATCATGAGCAGCATTAGGACAGAATGGGAAAGTTGTCAAATGTGTTTCAAGTTTAACCGAATGGGCCAGGCCCAAAAAAAGATGTTGCCAGAAGGAAATCGAAATAATGGGGTTTCAATTGGGCTAACTGGAACTAATGGCCCAAATAGAGGAAGGTTGTCTTATGTGGCCAGATCTGTGAGTATCTAAACAGGCTTCAAAACATGGGACCCAGATGGAAGCTTTCTGACTTCAACTGTACTCTTCTTTCACCTTGAGGACAAGGTGAATTTTGAAAGGGGGTATTGATGGGCCTACAATAAGATATCCAAGCCCATTAGTTATCTTTAGTTAAGATTAGTATATGTAGATGCTTAGCTGTGGTTTCTGGGTATTTGGTAAAAAAGGATCTAGTGTAGGATCTCTAAGGATCTCTTGGAGCCTAGGGTTTTGACTTTGAGGGTGAGTTGAGATCTTTTTGGTGCATCTTTTATATTTCCTCGTTTTTCCTTTTGTATTTCTTTGTTATTTCCTTGTTATATTTAATGGATATTCTTCTTGTTATTCTGGGTTCCATCAGTTGGCCACAGACAGATTTCACCAATCAAAGAACGTCTTTCGCAACCTTTGAATCTCCAAAACCTGCCATTACCATGCCCTAGAGAAAACAATCCTCGTGGTTCATATGGGTAATTTGGATAGTATTAGGACCCATTTGGAAGATATGAGACTTGGAGTCCTTCATTGGTTGTATGGACAACCAATGTGGGGTTAATACGGCCTTGGTTACTCCTTTCCTTTGAGTTAGATTTTGAGGTGGTGCATCCCAAGGTTCTTATCAATTGGTATCAGAGTCTTCCATTATGTCTCCTAGTCGCAATCAAGCGGCACGGGTGGTGACGCTGGCATTGCAGTGTTCGTCCAAGGATAGAAAAGTCTAGTGCAAAGATAGGTTGCGGAGCGTGGTGAAATGTTATGACCTAATTGCAAGGTATGAGACTTGAGTCCCACATTGGTTATATGGGTAACTAATGAGGGATTTATATGGACTTTTGGCTCTCCTACCTAATGGATTAGCTTTTGGGGTGAGGCTCTCCCAAAGTTCGTATCAGATACATATCATGTGGAGAGTGAAAACAATTCTCTGCCATCTAATTACACACATGGATGTTGACCAAAGCCTAGTGTTGTTTGATACTGCAGGATAGAAATTGAGCCTGACAATGGCAAAAATATTGGTCAAGCTGATGCTAGAGCTTGTTGAGAGTTAGAATTTGGTTGAACTTCCTTGTAAGCAGTGACTTCTATTTCCACACCCCCTTCATCAAACCCATCCACAATAGAATTACTCGTTAATAGTTGATCATGTTTATTAGATTTGTCCTCTGAAACAAGAAATTCTGGTTTTGGAGGTATTATATCAATCACTTTACGTCCATCTGATGCATCCACTACAGTTATCTCATAACCCCCCTTTCTCTTTCCTTATGATTTTGTTTACTATACATGTTGCCTTAGCGTTTTAAACATTATTATTAGTCTTGCTCCCTTCGGGATAAGTCTGGCCCTTCCCCATGTTACTGTGTATGTACATAGGATATTTTAAGTAGAGAACATCTCTATTCATAGTAGGATTTAGGAAAAGAATAGGAAATGTGATTTTACTATATTCCTAAGCAGGAAGAGGGCCTACAGCAAGAATATTTTCTTTGTGGGACGATAGCTTTGAAAAGATAGATTGCCTATCTTTTCTTTCATCTCAGGCGAAATACGATAAGGAGGGGCCAATCCTAAACCAATAGTGCATTTATGAGCGTTAATTGACAATGCTTGTCAAAACAAGCTTTTTGAGCCAACAACAAGCCGTCAATCTCAGTGATGGTGTAAGGTTACATGGGACTGGTAAAGAGATTAGAAAGCTTCGTAATACTGAGGTAAAGCTTCAAGGATGACATCGACTTGGTATATGGTGTTGACCTGATCTCCAATCGAGATTAACAAGTCCACAATTGACATGATTTGAAAGAAGTATTCAGAGATTGTGTGACCTTCCTTTATTGTGTTTCTTAGCTTTGATTGTAGGAGCCTTTGGGTGCTTGTGAGACTAGAAGAAAGTGTGGATATTGTCCTAAACTTGGCTCGAGTGAATGCAACCAACCACTTTGCTACGGTTGGCCTCAAAAAGTGTCGATCATAACCATGTTAGGATCATATGATCCTGTTGCTCCCATTGAAGATATGTACCATTTTTTCTTCCAAGTTTGTGATCTTCCTATATTGGAAATATCAATGGAATTTCTGAATTTTCCACTAAATGTTGTAATCTATAAGCTTTGATGATGTCTTCAACTTTTCACTTCATGTGAAGATGATTCTTCTTGTCAAGACGCACTAAGATGGCATAGGAGAATTTGATAGAATCAGAGGATTGCACCGGAGGATCTGAGCTGTAAGACATGGTTTAGGATCATCAATGAAAGGATCTGGATAGTATGATAGAAGTTATACGTATTAGAGTAAAATTAGAATAGCCTTGTAATCTAGCTTTCTAGCTTCGTTCCTACTATCGGTATGATGTATCGTGTTGTATATGGTTACTTCTCTCACTTTCTATTATGGTTTGTTAGAATTAAATAGCTTCTCAGTTGGTATTAGTTAAATATTGACTCATATTTGAGTCAGCACCTGGTTTTATAAATAGAACCTGATGTATTCACTCATCTATCTTTTCCATTCATCGAAGATTCAGGTCAATACAATGGCTCTCCTCTCAATTGTTTTGCTCTCCCTTTCTATCTCTCTTTCCCTGAACACAAATATGGTATAGAGCCCTCGATTTTTGAGGTCCAGAACCATTCCTTGTTTTCCATGGCTTCAGCAATGTCTTCTGAAAATAATCGGAGTAGTTCATCCATGGAGAACAAGGCTCCATCATTGTTCAACTATCAGATTTCAGTCAATTATTTGTTATGGAACCAAATCATGGAACCAATAATAACTTCTCATCAAGTTCCAACGATTTCTTGTTATTTATTGAAGTTTCTATTAGAGAAGGATCGTACGAATGAAGAAGTCAATTATGAGTACGTTGACTGGTTAACTCTAGATCAAATGCTTCTCAAGCGTGGTAAGCTTGGCGCGTATGACATATACGATCCCGCTAGAGGGGGAGTGTTAGAATATTATAATATCTTACTAGGATATGGCCATATTTCATTAGGATTAGGATAAAATAAATCAATTGTAATTGATTCTCTCATCATATATATGGGGTAAACAATTCTACAACAACTTTAGATAAGGTTATCTACAACTACCATTTTTAACTATGTTCTCCCGGGAGAACATAGTTATGACATTAAAGTTGCTTTTTTCTCGCTCTCCACGTCAGCAAACAAGTTCTGAAAAGTAACTGAGGAGAGAGAAAAAAAAAGCAACTTTAATATTATAACTATGTTCTCCCAGGAGAACATAGTTAAAAATGGTAGCTGTAGATAACCTTATCTAAAGTTGTTGTAGAAATGCTTTTGCCCATATATATATATATATATATATATATATAGTGTGTGTAGTATGATTACTTACAACAGCTTCCACTAGAATCTCAGATTTCTGTGTTTTATTTCTCTTTTTAACATTTTTTTATTTCATAATTTCATTCAGGTGTTCTGTGTAATTGGAGATATTTCTTTACTGCATGATACAAACGGTCTGACAATTTTGAACCAGCGGTAGGAAATTATCTACCAAACTTTCATTTAGTATTATATTTGTTAATGCGTTCTGTTGCAAACGTGAATTGTTAGGTATCTAGATTCATTGTATATATAGCAGTCGAGCGAACTATGTAATTGTTTTAATTAGGGTGAGTTGGATCCATGCATTTATTACTTTTACTTTATTTTCAGTTCCCTTCATGCATTTGGTTTACTCTGAATTATCTTTTTCTTTCTGAACACATTCCTCCTCTTGGAACCGAAAAAATAAAGAAAGAAAATCTTATTTTTCTAGTGCAGGTTCAATGTAGTTTTTTTAAGTATCCGGCGTTTGCATAATGTTATGAAAAGTTATCTTCAGATATAAACTTAGTTTCTGAGTTTATTTTATTTTTTGTTACAAGATTACTTATTATCTCTTGGTGTAGTTATTGTTGCATAAACTTGTACTTTATCATTGCTACTTTCACTTACATGATTCATAGCTAATATTCTTAAAATATATCAACTTTCAGGAAATTGCGGAAACCAATGATGATTCTTGTGGTAAATAATCATGGAGGTGCAATTTTCAGTCTTCTTCCTTTGGCAGATAAAGTTGAACCCAATATACTGCATAAATATTTCTACACCTCTCATAACATTTCAATCCGTGAGTTATGCATGGCACATGGGTATGGATATAAATATTTGACAGGAATTATGAGAAAAATGCTTTTATGTTACTTGATCATTCTATTTTTCTTTATGCTATTTCCTTGGCTTTGTCTGCTTGCTTATTGTTAGAGAAGTATATAAGCCATTGACGGGCCTTCACTTAACAGCTTAAGTTTTTTGGTTGAATTAGTTTTTTACATGGTATCTGAGCCTCGGCGTCAGGGTTTGATACTCACTACCCCCACTTTCTCTTGTGAAATTTCCTAGCACAGGTAAATGGACCTCTGCATTATCCACCCTCATGCCCAATGGGCTCTCTCATGTGAGGGGGCGTGTTACAGAAATATATAAACCATTGATGGGACTTCACTTAACAACTTAAGCTGGTTGATTTGGTTCCTTACACTTATTTATGTAACTAATGCCATTTTGTTATTTTATACTTTGATTCTGTTTGGTAGGAAAAGCTGAAGACATTAATTTGAATAATTGTAGAGGTGTTGAACACTACGCTTTGTGTGTTCTCATTCAGAATACAATATAGGTAGCTGGTGGGAGTAAAAAATCATAACCTCACCCAAACTTTAGCCTGAAGTTACCCACTTCGTGAATACTACCAAAATTTATAAAGGACATAAATTTACCGATAATAATCCCATGATCTTGAAATTGATTAAATCCCCAAGGTTTGGGATTTTAGTTTTGAATTTAACACTCCACTACAACTTGGTAAATAGACGTCAATCACTCTCAAGTTGCTAACATTTGCGTAAAATATTGACTTCACCAAGGCTTTTGTAAACATACTGTTGAGATATATAGTCCCACATTGGTTGTATGTGCAACTAACCGTTTACCCACTCGGGTACTTGACCATGTAAGTCCTATTCACTCTATGGCTTCTTCTTTTTCTTCTATTCCAACTACGAGTCTTCCTCCACGAGTGTTTGGGTGTGTTGCTTTTGTTCATGTTCATAAACATCATCGAAGTAAGTTGGACCATAGGGCTATTAAATGTGACTTTCTTGGTTATGTTCCTGATAAGAAGGGCTACAAGTGCTATCACCCTGGTAGTAGGAAATGTTTTGTTTCTATGGATGTTACATTTCAGGAATCTGAGTCTTTTTTCCAAGGTCCTCAGCTTCAGGGGGAGAATACTACCCCAGAAATCTCATCACCTCCCTTCCTTGAGTTTGAATCTTCAGTGTCTACTCCTTTACCTGTGTCAGTGTCTCCTCCTCTTGTTCCTGTTTCTGATCCTCCTGTGAGTGATCCTCCTGTGACTGATACATCGAGTACACCAGAGATACGGAAGATTATGACACCTGATTTGGTATATCAAAGAAGGAAACAACCCACATTGCCTCAGCAGCAACCTCGATCGTCTGAACCACTGGTAAGTCTTGAATCTCATATTTCTTATCATGATGTTAATACTTCTGATGAGTTACCTATTAATGTTGATTCTGATGATTTACCTATTTCTCTTAGAAAAGGAAAAAGATCTTGTCACAAGAAAACTTGTTCCTCTTGTCCCTCTTGTACTCAATACCCTATCTCACACTTTGTTTCCTCTGCTAATCTTTCTGTACAGCACAAAAGTTTTGTTTCAGCACTAGATTCTATTGCAATCCCAAAATCAGTACATGAAGCCTTGAAAGATGGGAATTGGGCTCAAGTCATGCAAGAGGAGATGAATGCGTTGGAGAAAAATAAAACATGGGAGGTGATTGATAGACCTAACGGAAAGAAAGCAGTAAGGTGTAGATGGGTTTATGCCCTGAAATATAATTCTGATGGAACTCTTGAGAGATACAAGGCTCGATTAGTGGCCAAAGGTTACACTCAAACCTATGGCATTGATTATGAAGAAACCTTTGCTCCAGTTGCAAAGATGAATATGGTGAGAGTCTTGTTATCCCTTGCTGCCCATTACAATTGGGATATAAATCAATTTGATGTGAAAAATGCTTTCCTTAATGGTGAGTTAGAAGAAGAAGTCTACATGGAAATCCCGCCTGGTTTTGATTCTGTGAAGGGAGAAAATAAAGTTTGTAGATTAAAAAAGGCCTTTTATGGATTGAAGCAGTCACCTCGTGCCTGGTTTGGAAGGTTTACTAAGGTTATGATGACCTTAGGATACAGACAGAGTCAAGGAGATCACACTCTTTTCTTCAAACACTCCCATAATGGGAAGCTTACTGTGCTCCTTGTATATGTTGATGATATTATTATCACAGGTGATGATTCTGTAGAGAAACAGATTTTGCAAACACGGCTTGCCTCTGAGTTTGAAATCAAAGACCTTGGGAAACTGAGATATTTCCTAGGGATAGAAGTAGCTCATTTAAGGAAAGGAATTGTCATCAGTCAGAGGAAATATGTTCTTGATCTTCTCAAAGAAGCAGGAAAGCTCGGGTGTAAATCCTCTAATACTCCTATTGAGCAGAATCACAAGATAGGCTATGAAGAGGAGAGTCCTCCAGTTGATAAAGGACAATATCAACGACTAGTTGGGAAATTGATATATCTGGCTCATACTAGACCAGACCTAGCTTATGCTGTTTTTGTTGTCAGTCAGTTTATGCACGATCCAAAGGAGAAACACATGCAGGCAGTAGAGAGAATTCTTCAGTATCTTAAAGCTAGTCCTGGTAAAGGATTGTTGTTCCGACGGGATGGCAATCTATCTTTAGAAGTCTACACTAATGCTGATTATGCTGGATCCGTGACTGACCGTCGTTCTACCACTGGTTATTGCATGTTTCTTTGCGGTAACTTAGTGACATGGAGAAGCAGGAAACAAGATGTGGTTGCCAGATCAAGTGCAGAAGCTGAATTTCGAGCTATGGCACAAGGCATTTGTGAGTTACTGTGGCTAAAAATTGTACTTGAGGATCTCAAAATAAAATGTGAGGGACCTATGAAACTGTTGTGTGATAATAAGTCCGCTATTTGTATAGCTCATAATCCAGTTCAACATGATCGGACTAAACATATTGAGGTTGATCGTCATTTCATCAAAGAGAAACTTGATAGTGGGCTAATTACCACTCCATACATTCCCACTGGGCGTCAATTAGCTGATCTATTGACAAAGGGACTTCCTTCATAAAGATTTCAAGAACTTACTAGCAAGTTGGGAATGATAAATATCTATTCCTCAGCTTGAAGGGGAGTATTGTAAATATTAGGTCTTTTATTATTTAGGTTTATTTGTTGTATTGGGCCAAGCCCATTAGGTCAGATTAGGTTAAGAATTAGGGTTATCATTCTCTATATATAGATAACTCTTTATACAGATTACAATACAATTAATAATATTTCTGATCTGATTACCCTTTTCAAGTCATACTAGCTTTGTGTGACTTGGTTGACTCACAATGTAGGCTAGAAGTTCCATTTTTAATTTCTGATGTGGTGAGATTTATGTCAATCCTCAGATGCTTCGTCCTATATTGTTGAATAGGATTATGAACTATTCTATTAACTGACATGCTATCACCGTACATTTTCATAGGACCTTGTTGAATAAATTAGTCTTGCAGTAACCCACTTGTTGGAATGTCTAGAAGATATTTGATAATATTATGAATAATATTAAAATAATTTGCTGTCTGTATATGATCTTCTAGGATTGGTTTTTCTATTTTTGTTATATTTCATGATTTGTTTCCTTATTTAATTAGGATAATATTAGTGTAAATAGGGATTCATACTTTGTCTTTTGTATCACATCATTCACAACTGTTGAAAAGTATCTTCTATTTTAGGAAATAGATCCAATAATTTTAGGTATTGTGCATATGTAATGAATTAGCTTGATTTGATCAGATTGGGTTTTGACCTGTAGTCTCCTTGTTTCCATTTTTTATTAGTGATTGTAAATACTATATATAAGGAATGGGGCATGGGCAATTTTTTGAAGCCAATCAAAAATACTCTTGTAACATGGTATCAGTGCAAGGTCCTTCTAAGAACCCTAAACCATGGTCTCCGTTCCAGAACGTTTATTTAACTAAAAGTTCTTGTTACCTAGTTACTAGAACCAAGTCATCACTATAGGCCGGCACCCACTGCAGCAGAATAGTCCAAACCTACCTAGAACCAGTCGACTGAACATCATACGAAGGCTTCGTGCCAGAGACTTCACATGCTCTCACTGGCAGAATGTATTGATTGCGCGCAAATCTCACGCTCCTCACACACACGGCTTCTATCGGTGCATGCAACTTAACCGCCACCTTGCTGATGTCGGATGTCGGATCTTCACGCTTTTAGTTGTTCCTTATAAATGCAATCTAGAGAGATAAGATTCAATAAACTCAACTTCATACATCCTAAGACTCTAAAAGTGCATGACACATAATCAAAATACAAGTCTTCAATTATCTTCAAGTGTCTTCATCCTTTGAGTCTTCTAGGTCCTTTCTTCACTTGAAACTTTGACTTTGGTGTTGACTTTGCACATTTGAATTACTTCATTTTTGCATGTTGCCTTGATCTTCTAGTGCCTTTGGGGACTTGTTGCACTGCCTTGTAACTAGTGCATCCATGTTGAGTTTGTTGGTGCTTTTAATCATCAAAACTTCAAAAATGTAAGCTTGGAAACCTATGGTTCAACAATGTGAAATGTACGAAATGACCCAAAATTCATTTTGCTGCAAACTCAATTTTGACACCTTGAACTGAAAAAGGAGCTGGCGATTTGAATGACGCAAACAGTGATAAAAAATTCCTCTGGCACGATGGCGTGTGAATGTGCTTCCTTACAATGGTGACAGGGGCGGGTGGTTTTTGCAATCATATTGGCTCTTGTTACCATGTGAGAATTCTAAGAAGAAAATGATTCATTGAATGAAATTGTAAAGGAGAGGGTACATGTATAAATACACACAATGTGTGATTGAAAATGGAAATAAAATAAGAAAGAAAACTAATCAATCCTAAATAAAATGGAAATAAGAATTTGATCCTAATTGATTGAATCCCATCAATTAGGGATTTGACAAGATCTCTTAATTAATGGAAACAATCTTCAGATTTTATACACTATTATAAATATCTATGTATGTAACATATTAAGTCAGTTTTAGAATATCAATCAAATATTTAGTCCATAACCTGAATAGATAACTACTGAATATTAATTTTGAATGAACTACTGTAAATGGGTCCATTTTGATAATAGACCCAGCTAAATGATTACTTCGGTAAAATTACAACTAATCTAAGATAATTGAATATTTTAAATTATTTACAATATATTATCGAGAATATTACGTGGTATAGTATGTGTGATTGATGTGGGACTATTACATTACATTTAACTGAGGTAACTGAGGAGTACATTGTTGAGAATGATGTAAATAGAGTAGTTTAGTGAGGGACAAAGTCTCACATTGTGTATTATTCCGTTTCAATTCTTTATATTCAATTATATGATCGAAAGTGAGACGCACGGATTACATCATATGCCTCTTGTGTTCTTGTTATTCAATAAACATAATTAAAATCAACCTGCTTCTGCAATTGGTTTCAGCATAGCATCCATCAATCAGAAACGCTTTAATTATATAATGCATTTAATAAGCATCTAACTCAGCATTTTGTATGAAATTGAACAATCTTCCTAGTGATTTTGATATTCATAGTCCATGCCCAAGCAATCCTACCTTTTCCTGAGAAAAATCAATGTACTTGCAGAATCAAACATTTACATGTGAAGACAAAGGAAGAATTTAAAGAAGCTTTGTGTGTAGGTCAACATGAGCAGATGGATTGTATGGTTGAAATTGAGAGTTCCATTGATGCCAATGCCAATTTTCACAGGTTTATTCACGTGGGGATTGTTGATTTAATGGATTATCACCTTTTTACTGACAGCTTTGTATCATGACTCAGCATTTTGAAAAAGTTCGCTCTGCAAACTGCACAAGACACCATAAGATTCCTCTCAGTGCTTTTTGGTCAAGGCTCTACAAAAGATGAGTTCTGTTTATACAAAATTCGAAAAATAGAGTGTTCAAAATATAGGTGAGTTTTCACATTATACAAAGATTCTCATCCTGTATCCAAAAAAAATAACAAAGATTCTCATTTCCATGGACTCTACTAATTTATTTTGTTGTTTTGACATTATATGTCTTTCTATTTGTTTTTTTTTTCCTTGGATCGTGATGGTTCTGTGGCAGAATTGCACTAAGTGGTCCACCAACATCAGCATCTGTTGGTGAGAGTTGTATGGATTTCTATAGAGAAGGATTTATTTTATCTTTAATTCTTGCGGATGGAAGTGTTGGTTTTGGTGAGGTTGGTATCAGTTTGATTTTATGTCATCTTTGATATTCTATTTTACTTTCATATTTTGGTGTATAAGTTATTGAAAGTTGTAAAACAAAAGTTTTTCTAGTATAGATTAATTTGATTTACACTAATAGGGGTATTTATAGAAGAGTAAATGAGAGAAAAAAATGGATAAGAATGACTTAGCAATGAGTCATCAGCCCTATCCTATTGAAACAAATTCAAAATTCAAATTCCCAGAAAACGAAAAAATCAATCACTAATTAATAGGAAATAAAAGCGGAAAAATTATAATCCTGATTTTCTACACTCCCCGTCAAGTTGGGATGTAAATGTTGATCATTCCCAACTTGCTAATCAGGTCTTCAAAGGTTTGATGGTGTAGGCCCTTAGTGAGGATATCTGCAGTCTGCTCTTTGGTGGGAATATACATCATACACACACTTCTATCATCTAATTTTCTTTGACAAAGTGGTTATCAACCTCCACATAATTTGTTCTGTCATGGTGAATTGGATTTTGAGCAATACTGACAGCAACCTTATTATCATAATACACTCTGACAGGTAGAGAAAAAGAGATCTTCAATTTCTCAAGGAGTCTTTTTAACCAAATTCTTTCACAAATACCATGGGTTAGTGCCCGGAATTATATTTCTGCACTACTTCAGGCAACAACTGTTTGTTTCTTATTTCTCCAGGTCACAAGATTTTCCCAGATATAGGTACAATATCCTAAAGTGGATCTTCGGTCCAATGCAGAGCCAGCCCAATCTGCATTTGTATATATTTCAATCATCCTCTTGTGTCCCTTTTTGAAGAACAATCCTCGACTGCTCTCAGGTGTTTTTCCTTAGGAGAATGCATGAATTGACTAACCATGCTAACTCCAAATGCAATATCAGGCCGAGTGTGAGATAAGTAGATCAACTTCCCCACCGATCTCTGGTACTGCTCTTTGTCAACTTTTTTCCCATCTTCAATTCCCAATTTAATATGGGTTCAACTGGAGTCTGTGCTGGCCTGCACCCAAGCATTCCTATTTCTTGTGATAGGTCTAGAATATATTCTTCTGAGTTAAAGTGTGATCAATCTGAACTTGAAGGAATCCTTTTCCCTTAACACCTTTAGTAAACTTCTCAAACCACTCTCTAGGGGATTGTTTAAGATCTTCGAGAGACTTCTTCAACTTGCATACTGAACCGTCTCCCTTTTCAAAACCAGGTGGTGGATCCATATAAACTTCTTCATGTAGATTCCCATTCAAGAAGGCATTACCTGTTATATGATCAGAAGCTCCCGAATCAAGAACCCAACTACTATTATTGTCAACATGGAACATTGTACCTTATTGGGCCACAAAAATCGTGATTTGCAATGCCATACTTTTTTCAGATGACGGCGTATTGGGCACAACGGAAGGGGCGGGTGAAGCCATGAGAGAAGACAAAGTTTACCCAGAAAAGTCGCTAGATAAAAGTAAACTGAAAAGTCGCCGAAAATTTTTTCCGACAGCGGTGACTGGTTGGGTTTTTGCTCAGAATTTGATTTTGTGGTTACTAGTGCCCTCACTTTGGTGATTAGGCCTTCGCAAATGAAGATTTCGGCAAAAAACAGCAACAAGCTTGGGTTTTTTTTTTTTTTGGTGAAGAAAAATGGGGTTTAATGGCTTGAGAACAAATTGTATGAGACTCGATGGACACTAACTCCGGCGTGAACAATATATCTGGCGATGAACAGTGTTTGCGGACGTGTGTGGCTGGGACAGAACTTTAAAAAAAATGAAGGGCTTTTGATTTTTAAAGTTGACCTAGGTTTTTTAGGAAGTGGTTGGATAATGTTTTATGGTACGGGAACATTGTTCCTAGCCTTGAGGATGTTGATCTAGGGGAGGAACGAACCGACTCTTGATACCATATTGAAAGATGTAAAACAAATTTTTTTCTAGTATTGATTAATTTGATTTACACTGATAGAGGTATTTAACAAGTGTAAATGAGAGAAAAAAAAGGATAAGAATGACTCAGCATGAGTCATCAGCCCTGTCCTATAGAAGCAAATTCAAAATTCAAATTCTTATTAAAGGAAAAAATCAATCACTAATTAATAGGAAATAAAAGCGAAAAGATTCTGATAGGATACCACCCTTAAACCACCTCTAAAGGTATATTCTAGAAGAAGCTGACTCAGCAAGACAGTTAGAAGAAAATTTGAGTGGAAGGCAATTCTGTTAGTGTCACACATGAGAAGCAACACTGGAATGAAGGGAAAAAGAAGTAGTATAAATAGGAAATAGTAGAAGGATGGAGGCATCTTTTGGACTTGGGACTTTTGGGCACCTCTTTGGTGATTTGGGAGAGTCTAGAGCCTCTCGAATGCTCTAGCTTATAGTTTCTTTCATTTTCTTACACTTTCCTTTCCAAAATAGTTTGTATTTCTGCACTTTGATATAAAATACAATGTTTCATTCATATTTTCTGGTTCTGTTACTTTGGTTCCTATCAATTGGTATCAGAGCACTCCGATCCTAGGGGTGCTTTGAACTTAGCTATTATAAAAAAAAAATAAAAAATGGAAAAGCTATTTCGCACAAGCAGAATTCCTATATTTTCTGGAGAGGAAGATGCGTGGGGATGGTCACTCCAGGCCGAGCAATATTTTCTGGCATATGGAATTCCCGACAATGATAAGCAAAAAGAAGCTGTGAAGCGATTCACCGGGAATGCTCATATCTGGTATCGATTCTGGACCTGGGATAACCCAAAAGCTAGCTGGTGGATATTTTTAAAAGCTTTCTTCAAGGAATTTCAGCCTGAGGTTTGCTTGGAGGATGATGAGGCCGGAGCAGAGCATGTGAATTTAGAGTCAGAAACGGAATGGTTGAAAGAAAAAAATAAAGATATGCAAAACAGATCTGAAGATCGGAGGAAGGAAGAGAGGCAACTGGAAAATAGATTTGAAGATTGGAAGAAAAGGGAGAAGCAAGTTGAAGAAAACCATAAAGAGATACTCAGACTTCTTGATAAACTCCTCCAGAAGACAAAGTCTCAATCTCATAGAGGACGGTCACGTACAAGGAGGAAGTGCAAAAATTCTGAGGATAAAGAGATGGTGGAAATGCGGGAGGAGGAAGCAGTACAAGCACTTCCAAAAATAGAGATAAAAGTGCAGCGAGATTTCTTTTCGGAGGAAACAACGACAGCCAAGAACAAGCATGTGGCGAATGAGGAAGAAATCAAAATTCAGAAGGAGAAGATGAAGACCATGGAGGTGAGACAGGCCACAAAAATGGAGTTTAGATTCTCGAAGATCCAAGAGACGCAGTGTGAGGGTGATGAAGAGACGATGGATAAGCAGAAGGAAAGGGAGATCGCAATTAGAGAGGAAGGAGAAGAGCACACGATGGAGACGGAGCTCTGGATTTCAAGGAGACCGACGGAGCCTCCACCACTAGGAACGCTGAACTCGGATGTTTGGATAGTAATCGGTGAGACCCCTATGATTGAGACGCAGGCAGAAAGGGTTGTGGCAGCAGCTACCATGAAAGACGGTAACAATAAGAAAGGAGCCAGGTCAGTGACCCAATTACGTATGGGTCAAATTTTTAACCTAGTGGGCCAAGCCCAAGTTACTAAAGCATAAAAATGGGAGTTAAAGATAAAAGAAGTGAAGAAATTGCAAATGCTGGGCTCTTTATCTGATTTAATGATTTTGGATCAAATTGCTATTCTATGGTTTCAGGCCCAACCCAATGATATGGATTGTTTTACTTTTATTGAGGGTGACTGGGCATTTAAGCCCACAAATCTAATTCAACTTGTGGAACCAGAAACCGTCCCTACAAATCATTTGTGGTTTCCCTCCGTCATCTATCTCTTGGACTGCTATAAGGCTGTCCTTGGCCAGAATCCATTTGAGCTTTACGTCTATGAGGTTGGTTTGGGTTCAGGTAGCTGCATGGCGCCTTGGGATTTTTGCGGCCTGCTTGACTGCAAGAAACCAGCTTTGACGGTATATTATGGTTCTAAATTGAGTTCATGTTGTTCGCAAATTCTGCCTAGACAAATGAGGGCACGTGCAAAACAAGAATGGGTGTCAAACATGTCCATTGCTTTATTTTGCCTTTCGATATCTGCAGATTATATTGCTCTGGAGGTGTTTGATAAAATGCCTGAAAGAAGTGGGATTACAAAAGCAATTGTGCGGTTTGGTAAGGAAAACAGAGCACAAGGGCTTTTTGATTTAATGGAGGAGCTGAAATTAGCAATACAAACACCTGGGCAGCAATGGTGCGAGTTGGAAATTTCTCCAATGATTGATGTATTATGGGGTAAGATGATGACAACAATTCATACACGACTGCTGCAATCTCAAGGGATGATAAAATTGACGCCATTCAAGGAGAAAATGCTCCAAAAGTAAATATTAAATGCTGGTTCACTTCGAGTATTACTCGCACAAGGTAATGCATTTGAGGTCCGTGGAGAATTTATTGATTTTGTTGACATTGATCATTGGGACTGTTGCTGTAAGGGATGGCAACTAACTGGATTTCCTCGCTGTAAATGCAAGGGTTGTAATTGCAAGAGACTTGGCCACAAAGAAGGGCAATGGGATCCCGGTATTTTCTTACACATCAATTGGTCCCTATACTTTAAGCAGTGGGACTCGGGGGGGTCTTAGTTGACAGAACTGCACCTTGAGGACAAGGTGCTTAAAAGGGGGGGAGTATTGATAGGATACCACCCTTAAACCACCTCTAAAGGTATATTCTAGAAGAAGCTGACTCAGCAAGACAGTTAGAAGCAAATATGAGTGGAAGGCAATTCTGTTAGTGTCACACATGAGAAGCAACACTGGAATGAAGGGAAAGAAGTAGTATAAATAGGAAATAGTAGAAGGATGGAGGCATCTTTTGGACTTGGGACTTTTGGTCACCTCTTTGGTGATTTGGGAGAGTCTAGAGCCTCTCGAATGCTCTAGCTTATAGTTTCTTTCATTTTCTTGTATTTTCTTACACTTTCCTTTCCAAAATAGTTTGTATTTCTGCACTTTGATATAAAATACAATGTTTCATTCATATTTTCTGGTTCTTTTACTTTGGTTCCTATCAGATTCTAATCCTGATTTTCTACATAAGTACATAGAGAAATAGCTGTGGGGCAGTGGTACATTTTACAACCATCGCAATGTCTTACATGCATGTGGGTTGTGAAGAATATTAGAGACAAGAGGAACAAAACATTTAATTGTTGCTAAACAAACTAAAGAATGATGATGACCTAGCCATTTGACTTCTACATCTTTGTACTGGGTTTTTAAGCTGTCGAAAAGAGCACAAATAATTTACTTCAATTTCTCTGTGAGTAAGTTAATTTTTTATTTAGCGCTGACAGCAATTTTTTGGGAGACTTACACACAATGATCGGAGGAGAGTAAAGAAAAAGATTTAAACAAAAGTTCCATTAACCACTCACATTGTTCACTCAGTTCAATACTGATTAATTGTTATCCACTCATGAACTGATTTAACCGAATGACTGGTTAGTGGGTCCTCAATTGTAATTTTTTAGCCCTTGTCAGTTTATGTTAAGAACCTTTTTTTCTTAACTTTTTTTGTTCTCCAATTCCTTTTTCATTTTCCTGTAAATTCTCTTAACTCTCTAAAACCAACCTGTTCATATATTATTGGCATCAAGCAGGTTGCACCTCTTGAGATCCACAAGGAAAGTCTGGTAGATGCAGAGTATCAACTTAGGTTTCTTACTCATGTCATGGAACAGGTTGATATTAGTTGCTTCCTCTCACTATTGAAGGGCTCATTTTCATATTGGATATGGAATGAATTGGGCATCTTGGTAAGCTGTCTAATCTGCACTTTTTTGACAAGGACTAGCGATATTATATAAATAAGAAAACCACTTATGGATCTGGACATAACAGCATTAACGTTTAGTTGATGGGTTCCTTGAGATGGTATAAATTTATTTTCTAACAAAGGGATCTTGTATGAGGGGTGTGTTTATAGAATACAGATATGAATTGAAAACTTTCCTTAATGTGCTCCCGTGACCTTTTAGCTTAAACATTAGGGAAACCGCTTCATTGGGATTAACATCAAATTGTTACAAACAGAATTAACATATTGTTGATGTAGCTATTGTCTGTAATGCAGCCATCTTCTATTTTTCCCAGTGTCAGATGTGGTTTGGAAATGGCTATCCTCAATGCCATAGCTGATGCAAAAGGCTCCAACTTGTTGAGCATACTCCATCCCCCAACAAATAAGAACGACAAATGTGAAAGGTCATTAGCAGTTCCAATTTGTGCATTGATTGATTCAAATGGTTCTCCAACTGAAGTAGCTAATGTTGCTGCCACTCTAGTTGAGGAAGGATTTTCTGCAATTAAGCTGAAGGTGAGATAGTCCTCCATTGTTTAGTTTCTGCAGGATATACTGTCAGCTTTTTGCTGCGTTTTATATATAACAACTGTTAGAGAAGCTAGAAGGTTAATAGGTTACAATGCTAAACAGGTAGCACGTAGGGGTAATCCAATGCAGGATGCAGCAATAATTCAAGAAGTGAGAAAAAAAGTTGGTTGCCAGATTATCATCCGTGCAGATGCAAATCGAAATTGGACTTACGAAGAAGCTATGGAATTCAGCTCTTTGATTAAGGATTGTAACCTGCAGTATATTGAGGTTAACTAAGAAAATTTGACAGTTTTCATAATTCTTAGATTTACAATTCTGTTTATTTTATACTCTACTAATTAATTTGTTGGCATGTTTGTGATGCATTAATAACTTGATTAATATGTCCCCTTTGCAGGAACCTGTTCAGGATGAAGATGATATTCTCATGTTTTGTCAAGAAAGTGGCTTACCTGTTGCCCTGGATGAAACCATAGATAAAATTCAAGAAAATCCCATGGAAAAGCTAGTGAAGTTTACTCATCCTGGAATAGTTGCTGTTGTAAGTAAATAAGAGTTTCGTTAAGATATTAAGTAGCAGGGTAGCCTTAGGGGCTGTTTGGTAATACGGGATTCCCGAGAAACTGAATTTTTCAAAATTTTAAATTTCCGAATATTATCATAAACTGGATGTAAAAATCATATTTTTAAAAATCGAGATTCCCGGACGAATAAAAATTTCTCCTGTACCAAACGTCCCCTTAATTCATTTTGGTACTGGTATTATGTTTATTTCCTTAAGAAATGAAAACTGAACTGTTAGATTATTAAACTGCAATTTTGTTTTTCTGTAAAATTGAGACAATATTTGCCTACTCTTATGGCTATTTATTCCGGAGTCAGCAAGACTGTAGATTCATAGGATAAATTATCCAAATAGTTCTTTTGCAATTTTGTTTTTCTGTAAAATTGAGACAATATTTGCCTACTCTTATGGCTATTTATTCCGGAGTCAGCAAGACGGTAGATTCATAGGATAAATTATCCAAATAGTCTTTTGCAGTATCGGTATTCTGTACCTTTTTATGCATGCTATAGGAATAGCACAAACTAGAAAAAATAAATAAATTATTATTGAGCTCTAGTAGAATTGTTGAGATATATGAAAACCATTAATGTAGCCTCACCCAACAGCTTAAGCTTTTGGATTGAATTGGTTCTTTACATGGTATCAGAGCCTCGTGTCCCGGGCTCGATTCTCGCCGCCCCCCACTTTTTTTCAAGTGGAATTTTTTTGTTCGCACAGGTAGGTGGGCCTGTGCACTGTCCACCCTTCAAGCCCAGTGGGCTCTCGTGTGAGGGGGCGTGTTGAGATATATGAAAACCATTAATGTAGCCTCACCCAACAGCTTAAGCTTTTGGGTTGAATTGGTTCTTTACATGGTATCAGAGTCTCGCCATCCCCCACTTTCTCTTGTGGACTCTCCTAGCACAGGTAGGTTGGGCCTGTTGCATCATCCACTCTTCAAACCCAATGGGCTCTCATGTGAGGGGGTGTGTTGAGATATATAGTCCCACATTGGTTGTATGTGCAACTAATGTGGCCTTTATAAGGCCTTGGGCACTACCACCCTTTGAGCTAGTTTTTGGGGTGGTGTATCCGAAGGTTCTTTACATGGTATCAAGAGAAAGTGGGGGACGACGAGGCTCTGATACCATGTCAAGAATCTTGGGATACACCACCCCAAAAGCTAGCTCAAATGGTGGGAGTGCCCAAGGCTTTATAAACTCCACATTAGTTGTTCATCCAACCAATGTGGGACTATATATCTCAACAAGAACTGCATTAAGTGCTGATATTATACTGTTGAAAATCAGAATTCAAATAAGTCATTCTTAGCGATTCTTTCTTGTATAAATACACACTCATGTAATTTATTCAATATCAATATACAGAAACCTTTTTTCAATATGGTATCAAGAACGGGTTCGTTCCTACCCTAAATCAGCCACCTTCAAGGCTGAAATCATCCAAAAACCACCCAAACACAATTCAATCTAAACCCAAAATCCCATAAACCATACCTACAGACCTCCAATCGAGAAGGTGGACGTACCATTCAACTCAGAAGGCTCCGACAAGTTGAACGCAGTCGGACCTGTCGCCGTCAGACTGCCCACGCGCCGCCACACACGCCGCCACTCTCCGGCGCGTGTAGTCCACGCACCATCTTCCTGGACTCTTTTTCCGGCGCGAGTTGCTCGGAACACCTCGTCGGCCTCTTCTGTCCCTGTTCCAGTGGTCAGATATAAAATCGGAGAAAAAAAAAATTTGGGTCCACAGTCAAACCTTCACTTTCTATTCATGGCTTCCTCGAATAGTTCTTCTGTCTCCTCATCTGCCCTAAATTCTCATCCCTCTGGAGACAACTTAGGTTTGCAGATCACTAATCACCGGTTGAACAGTAAGAATTTTCTGCAATGGTTTCAATCGGTTAAGTTGGTCATCCGGGCAAAGGGTAAGATGGGCTATCTTGAGGGAAAAGTTAAGAAACCTACTGAGGATTCTCCTGATTATGACAATTGGAAGATTAATTGTAGAATATTCTAGATAGTATTTATTGATGTAGTTGGTAATTGTATATTTAGTTGGTAGTTATATATTTATTGAAGTAGTTGGTGGTTGTATTTATTGAAATAGTTGAGGTAGTTGAATGTACTCTATAAAAAAGACCCATTGGGTCTCTAAATGAATTAAGAAAGTATTATTCAAACAAAACACTTCTTCTTTTCTTCATGGTATCAAGAGCTGGTTATATTCCAGTCTCTTCCCCGTTCTGATTTATTTTTTAAGTCATTTTCCTATTCCTTTTTTTTTCGTTTTAGCCACTGCCCAAGCCAGAATCCTTACCTAGCCACCTCCAACCACGAAACCAAGGCCACCATTAGGTTCAAAACAAAATTCCGAGCCAACCCACAGAAGACCCGTAGCAATTACTGTTTTACTGTAGCTAAGATTGCTTTCATTCATTGACTTTGGCAAGCAACCCTCTTCCTGTTTTGAGGGTCAAAATCGTATTTGGAGGAATTTTTCTTTTCTGGGTTCCTGTTGTTAGAAAGCCATGGACGCTGAAAATTTTGAAAATTCGTCTTTTCATAAATTGATGTCTCAACATGCTGACTCAACCAGTCATGTTGCTCAAAAAGGTATGGCATTCCATGTTGAACGTAGTAATCGTTGGATCCTTGATTCAGGGGCCTCTGATCACATGACAGGTAATGCAACCTTATTTTTCTCCTATACCCCTTACTACCACCCATCACGAATAAGAACAGCTGATGGGAATTTCTCCACTATTGCGGGAAAGGGATCTATTAAACTTTCTGAGCAAATTATTTTGAACTCAGTACTTCATGTTCCCTCTTTTACTTGTAATCTCATCTCTATTAGCAAACTTACTGCTGAGTTGCATTGTGTTGCTAAGTTCTCCGCAAATGCTTGTATCTTTCAAGAACAGGACTCGGGGATGATGAGTGGCAGTGCTAGAGAAGAAGAAGGGCTCTACTATTTTACAGAGGTTCATTGTGAAAAGAGGATTTTTTTCGAACCACTCTCTATGTTTATCAGATGACTGTAATGATGTTTTATTATGACATCGTAGGTTGGGACACCCAAATTTTGTTTATCTCCAGAAGTTATTCCCGAACTTATTTATCAATAAAAAGCCAAGCTCCCTTCTCTGTGATATTTGTCAGCTTGCAAAGCATTCTCGTGTCACTTATTCTCCTAAGAAATATCATGAATCTTCTCCCTTTACATTGATTCATAGTGATATTTGGGGACCTGCTCGTGAAAAAAATGTCTCGGGTGCTCGTTGGTTTATTACTTTCATTGATGATCATTCTAGGGTATGTTGGGTATATCTCTTAAAAGATAAGTCTGAGGCAGCATCCACTTTTAAAAACTTTCATGCTATGATTCAAACTCAATTTCAGACCTCTATCAAAATTCTGCGAACAGAAAATGGTACTGAATATTTTAATTCAGTTCTTGGAGATTACCTAAACCAGCATGGAATCATTCATCAAAGTTCTTGTCCTAACACCCCTCAACAAAATGGGGTGGCTGAAAGGAAAAATAGACATCTAATTGAAGTTGCTCGAGCTCTTTTATTCACGATGCATGTCCCTAAATACCTGTGGGGGGAAGCCGTCTTGACAGCCTGTTATCTCATTAATCGGATGCCTTCTCGGGTACTAAATTTTCATTCTCCTTTATCCTGTCTTACTAAATCTTTTCCCTCTTTCAGTGCTCTTTCTTCTCTTCCTCCCAAAATATTTGGTTGTGTGGTTTTTGTGCATATTCCTCCACATCAAATGTCCAAACTTGACCCTAAATCCATCAGATGTGTCTTCATAGGATATTCCCCAAATCAAAAAGGTTATAAGTGTTACTCACCTTCTCTCCGTAAGGTTTTTGTTTCCATGGATGTTACCTTTTATGAAACACAATCCTTTTTTTCCCTGACTTCTCTTCAGGGGGAGTCTATAGGTCTTGGTATGGATGAAGATAAGCCTGGGAAACCAAATGATGCTACTGTCTTACCTTGGCCTTTGGAAACAGGGGGAGTTATTAGGAAGGAAACAGGGGGAGCAACTATACCTGATTCTAATGATCCTCCTTCTGATCAAGCAACTATACCTGAGTCTAATGATCCTCCTTCTGATCAAGCTACTATACCTGAGTCTAATGTTCCTCCTTCTAATCCTCTTGGAAAATGGGAAAAATTTTACAGCAGGCGCAAAACACATCAAGATGCTCTAGACTGCCAGGATCCTAACTCGAGTCCTTGTTCTAGCAACCCACTTGAATGTACTAGTACAACCAACATTGATATGCCTATTGCTCTTCGGAAAGGTACTAGATCTTGCACTGCTCATCCTATTTCCCATTATATCTCATATGAAAAGTTGTCTCCAGGTTTTCGTGCTTTCAACACTATGTTAGATAGTACCAGGATACCCAAAAATATCCAAGAAGCACTTGATGACCCAAAATGGAGGACTGCAGTATTAGAAGAAATGGATGCATTGACAAAAACTGGAACATGGGAGTTTGTGACATTACCTAAAGGAAAGAAAACTGTTGGTTGCAAGTGGGTGTTCACAATAAAATTCAATGCAGACAATAGCATCAATAGGTATAAGGCCAGATTAGTTGCTAAGGGATTTGCTCAGACTCATGGGATAGATTATCAGGAGACATTTAGATGTTAAGAATGCCTTCTTGAATGGTGATCTCTTGCCGCCAACCTTGATTGGCCATTGCAACAATTAGATGTGAAGAATGCCTTCTTGAATGGTGATCTACATGAGGAAGTTTACATGGATCCACCTCCTGGTTTTGAAAAAGGGGAGGGTTTTGTGTGCAAGTTGCAGAAGTCTCTCTATGGACTTAAACAATCTCCCAGAGAATGGTTTGGGAAATTTACTCAAGCTGTTAAGGGAAGAGGGTTCACCCAAGCTCAGACTGATCACACTTTATTTTTTAAACACTCCGACAAAGGAATGATTGTTATTCTGATCGTTTATGTTGATGACATAATTGTCACTGGTAATGATGGCGAGGAGATAACCTCTTTAAAAAAATGTTTAGCTGACCAGTTTGAACTAAAAGATCTTGGATCTCTCAAATATTTCCTTGGCATGGAAATTGCTCGGAGTAAGGAAGGAATTTCTTTAACTCAGAAAAAATGCACTCTAGACTTGTTGCAAGAAACAGGTATGCTTGGGTGCAAGCCGACAGAGACTCCAATTGAAGCTAATATCAAGATGGGAGTTGAGGACGGGGAAGATGTTGAGAGGGAGCAGTACCAGAGACTAGTGGGGAAATTAATCTATTTGTCTCACACTCGTCCTGATATTGCTTTTGCTGTGAGCATGGTTAGCCAATTCATGCATTCTCCTAAGGAAAAACACCTTAGTGCTGTTTATAGAATTCTCAAATACCTAAAAAATACCCCTGGTCGAGGAATTTTCTTTAAAAAGGGGCAAAAAAGGATGATTGAAATCTATACAGATGCAGACTGGGCTGGCTCTGCAATGGACCGAAGATCTACTTCAGGATATTGTACTTATGTCTGGGGAAACCTTGTGACCTGGAGAAGTAAGAAACAAACTGTTGTTGCAAGAAGCAGAATTTCGGGCTCTAGCCCATGGTATTTGTGAAGGAATTTGGTTACGAAGGCTTCTGGAGGAGTTGAAGATCTCTTATTCCCTACCTATCAGATTATATTGTGATAATAAGGCTGCTGTCAGCATTGCTCAAAATCCTGTTCATCATGACAGAACAAAACATGTGGAAGTTGATCGTCACTTTATCAAAGAGAAATTAGAAGACGGTAGTGTATGCTTGTCATATATACCTACCAAGGAACAGACAGCAGATATCCTCACCAAAGGATTACTTAAGCCAACCTTTGAGAATTTGATCAACAAGTTGGGAATGATCAATATATATCTCCCAACTTGAGGGGGAGTGTAGAATATTCTAGATAGTATTTATTGATGTAGTTGGTAATTGTATATTTAGTTGGTAGTTATATATTTATTGAAGTAGTTGGTGGTTGTATTTATTGAAATAGTTGAGGTAGTTGAATGTACTCAATATAAAAAAGACTCATTGGGTCTCTAAATGAATTAAGAAAGTATTATTCAAACAAAACACTTCTTCTTTTCTTCATTATTAATTCCTTGGTCATGGCTTGGCTGACTAATTCCATGGAACCACAGATTGGCCAAACCTATCTGTTCTTTGATACTGCCAAGGAAATTTGGGATGCTGAGGAATAAGTTGAGAGACTTACGTCAAAGGGGTATGACTATTACTGAATATTTACTGCACTAACAAATTTATGGCAGGAATTGGATCTTTATTATGCATCCGATCTTAAAGGATTGGAAGCTAATACCCAATTTGAAAAATACTCGGAGAAGGAAAGACTGTATGATTTCCTTGCCGGACTTAACCGAGATCTTGATGTGGTTCGTGGTCGAATATTGGGACAGCGACCGTTACCCTCACTTGCTGACGCCTTTGCTGAAGTTCGTAAAGAAGCCAGTAGAAGGAGAGTTATGCTGGGAGAAAAGCAGTCGCTTGATAAGTCTGATGATATGTCTGCATTAGCTGCCAACCGTACCATTGACCGTTCCTCTGGAGAATCAAAACGGGATGGTCGTCCATGGTGCACCCATTGCAATAAAATTGGTCATACTCGTGAGAAATGTTGGGAAATCCACGGGAAACCTGCAAATTGGAAGCCCAAAGGACAAAATAAAGGTCGTGCATATCAGGTCTCTACTGATGACAAGGTTGATGAGCCTCATGCATCCTCTGACTCTGATAGTGTCTTACTTAGCAAGACTCAGTTTGAACAACTTCAGCGACTTTTGACTCAACCTCCTAAAGCCACTAGTAATGTGGTCCAGCAAGGTACAACTTTTCATGTTGATAGTCAAAATCATTGGATCCTTGGTTCTGGAGCCTCTGATCATATGACAGGTAATCTTGGCTTGTTTTGTTCATACACTCCATATTCTAAACCCTCTAGGGTCAAGATCGCCGATGGCAGTTTTTCCCAGATTGCGGGACATAGAACCATTAAACTTTTTGAGCTGATTAATTTGACATCAGTTCTTTATGTTCCTTCTCTGGCTTGTAATCTCATTTCCATAAGCAAGCTGACTTCTGAGTTGCATTGCTTTGCAAAATTCTTTCCACATGGTTGTGTTTTTCAGGAACAGGACTCAGAGAGGATGATTGGCAGTGCTAGAGAGGATGGTGGACTTTACTACTTTGAGGAGGATGTGACTCATGAAGTTGTTTTCGTAGAAAAAAACTCTCTGTTTCTGTTGAAATATAAAACTGAAACGTATTTTTCATATATTGATTGACACCCAAAGGGTTCTTTTTATACAGATTACAAGGTAGTTAAGAAGATGAAGTAATAAATAAAATACACAGTAACCAAAGAGGCATCACACTACTCAAAGAGACAAGTAGCTAGAAACAAGTAAAAGACTCTAGAATATTCTACACTCCCCCTCAAGTTGGGAGATATATATTGATCATCCCCAACTTGCTAATTAAATCCTCAAAGATGGGTTTATGTAATCCTTTGGTGAGAATGTCGGTTGTTTGCTCCTTGGTAGGTATATATGACAAGCATAGACTACCCTCCTCCAATTTTTCTTTAATAAAGTGACGATCAACCTCCACATGTTTGGTTCTATCATGATGTACAGGATTTTGAGCAATACTGACTGCAGCCTTATTATCACAATAGAGTCTGACAGGTAGAGAATAAGATATCTTTAACTCTTCAAGGAGTCTTCTTAACCATATTCCTTCACAAATGCCATGGGCTAACGCCCGAAATTCTGCTTCTGCACTGCTTTTGACAACAACAGTTTGTTTCTTACTTCTCCAGGTCACAAGATTTCCCCAGACATAGGTACAATATCCTGAAGTGGATCTTCGGTCCATTGCAGAGCCAGCCCAATCAGCATCTGTATAGATTTCTATCATCCTCTTGTGTCCCCTTTTAAAGAGCATTCCTCGACCAGGGGTGACCTATAAAGCGCACTAAGGTGTTTTTCCTTAGGAGAATGCATGAATTGGCTAACCATGACTGCAAATGCAATATCAGGCCGAGTGTATAAAGATCGCTTCCCTACCAACCTTTGGTACTGTAGCCAGCCCAATCAGCATCTGTATTTTCCTTAGTGAGAGCATTCCTCGACCAGGGGTGTTTTTGAGGTTGAGGCTATAAAGCGCACTAAGGTGTTTTTCCCAGTTGGCTAACTGCAAATGCAATATCAGGCCGAGTGTGAGATAAGTAGATCAGCTTCCCTACCAACCTTTGGTACTCTCCCTGTCAACATCTTTTCTATCTTCAATTCCCAATTTAATATTGGGTTCAACTGGAGTTTCTGCTGGCTTGCACCCAAGCATACCTGTTTCTTGTAGCAGGTCAAGGATATATTTCTTCTGAGACAAGGAAACTCCTGCCTTGCTACGAGCAACTTCCATTCTAAGGAAATATTTGAGTGATCCAAGATCCTTCAGTTCAAACTGATTAGCTAAACCCCCCCTTTAAAGATTTTATTTCCTCCCAATCATCACCTGTGACAATTATGTCATCAACATAAACAATGAGGATAACAATTTTGCCACTATCGGAGTGTTTAAAAAATAAAGTGTGATCAGTCTGAGCTTGGACAAATCCTCTTTCCTTAACAGCACGAGTAAACTTTTCAAACCACTCTCTAGGGGATTGTTTAAGTCCATAAAGAGACTTCTTCGACTTGCATACTGAACCATCTCCCTCTTCAAAACCAGGTGGTGGATCCATGTAAACTTCCTCATGTAAGTCCCCATTTAAAAATGCATTCTTTACGTCCAATTGATGCAAGGGCCAATCAAGGTTGGCAGCAAGTGATAGTAGGACTCGGATAGAGTAAAGTTTGGCAACGGGAGCAAACGTCTCCTGATAGTCTATCCCATAAGTCTGAGTAAATCCTTTGGCAACCAATCTGGCCTTATATTTGTTGATGTTGTTATCTGCATTAAATTTTATTGTGAACACCCATTTGCAACCTACAGTTTTCTTCCCTCTGGGAAATGCCTCGGATTCCCAAGTTCCATTTTTTTTAAGTGCATCCATTTCTTCAAAAACTGCATCCCTCCATTTAGGGTCATTAAGTGCCTCTTGGATATTTTTTGGTATTTTTGTACCGTCTACTATAGTGTTAAAAGCACGAAAACCTGGAGATAACTTTTCATATGAAATGTGATGAGAAATAGGATGAGCAGTGCAAGATCTAGTACCTTTTCGAAGGGCAATGGGCATATCTAGGTCAGCTGTACCAGTGTTCTCAAGTGGATTGCTGAAACTAGGATTCGGGTCAGGAACCTAACAGTCTAGAGGATATTGAGGAGATTTACGCCTCCTGTAGAATTTTCCCCATTTACCGGGAGGATTTCCAGTCTCTGGTACAGTTGTTGTCCTTGTCTCCTCCTGTACATTAACTCCCACTGTTTCCAAAGGTAAAGAAACAACAGATGATTCCAAGGGTAAAGGTAAAACAATAGAATTATTTGGAATCCAAGACTTGTCTTCATTTACACCAATAGACTCCCCCTGAAGAAAAGTCGAAGGAAAAAATGATTGTGTTTCATAAAAGGTAACATCCATAGAAACAAAGATCTTGCGAAGAGAAGGTGAGTAGCATTTGTAACATTTTTGATTAGGAGGATATCCTATGAAGACACATCTAACAGACTTAGGATCAAGTTTGGACCTTTGATGTGGAGGAATATGAACAAAAGTCACACAGCCAAACAACTTTGGAGGAATATAAGAGAGAGCCCGAAAGGAGGGAAAAGAGCGGGTAAGGCAAAATATGGGAGAATGAAAATTTAGGACTCGGGAGGGCATCCGATTGATGAGATATGCGGCAGTCAAGACGGCCTCCCCCCACAGGTATTTAGGGACATGCATTGAAAACAAGAGGGCTCTAGCAACTTCAATGAGATGTCTATTTTTTCTTTCAGCCACCCCATTTTGTTGAGGGGTGTTAGGACAAGAACTTTGATGGATAATACCTTGCTTGGTTAGGCAATCCCC
>JAVKPL010012698.1:0-37500 GCA_032173675.1 Gastrolobium villosum
CTGCTGTTTGGTATTGTTTAAGGCACACAAGGTAAGTGTCAGGCGATATTACCTAATGTGACTATTGACTACTGGTATAAAATTGTGACATGATGCTCCATATTCCGTAAAAGTATTATGTTCCATTATGATGAAAGGAAACTGCCAAAAATATGCCGTGATGGCTATATGATTATGAGGTAAAGACGTTATGTGGCAGCATAACGCATATGAAAAGTATATGTGCCGTGATGGTGAGGGCACCAAGGATATAAGCATGCACCTTACATTATACCGCATTTTTGTAACGTTTTGTGTGTGAAAGCATACACTATGCATGTACCAAGAGCATATAGGTCTTGCTTTTTAGAATAGTTATGTACAGGACCATGTGTTTGAGTAAGCATCATATAGGCATCCCCAAGGTACCGGGACACTTGGCATCAGTCCGCATAGGCCCACAGTTGGAATCCACAGGGAGCTCAGATATAATTCCATTTACTGCTAAGTGCGCGCATCAACCGGTGCTAAAAGCGCAAGGGAAAAGCCTGCCTCATACGCAATATATGAATATGATGAAGCTAAGGCCTTGCTGATGAATGGACGTGTATTGTTGCTGTTTGATTGATGGATGACTGTAATGTTTAATATTTTGATACTCTTGGATGACTGTAGACTTTATCACCTTTATTTTACCTTGAACTTTTATGAACAGCGGCTGTTTTGAAAACGTTTGTGAAAGGAATTTTTGAAAGCCTTAAGTGCTGAAATTTTACAGTGCACCTTACGGGTGGTGTTTTTATGAGCAAACGAACTCTGATTTACTATTATTTTATATGCACGCGAAGCCCCAAACGTTCTCTATCTAAATCACGTGAAACATTTTTTATCGTCCAAACAGAGGTGATATGAATTGTAGAAACGCTTTTCGGGTTTGAATTTATAGCATAAGAATCTTTGTTAGCTTATGTGACGTAACGACTCTAATTCCGCTTAGCAAACGACTCTCTTGGATGCATACAAGGGAGGGCGTTACACTAATTGGTATCAGAGCAGTTTGGTCCATGGATTTGCTTGTGATTGATTGAATGGATTGTTGATTGTGTTTATCTGCTGATTGACTGTCTAAATGTGCTATAGTTTAAGTATATGTTGACTAGGGTAGTTAGATTGTTTAGACTGTTCTGTGATAAGACACGGATGCGTAGCTAACTTGTCCGAATTGAACTCGAGTACCTACTTGGGACTGCTGCCATAAATAACTTGCGGTGAGCCTGATCAACTCATTTCATGATATTGTGAGTGCAGAATCATGGCAGGTGGTCGCGGTTCAACTCGGGGAAGGTCTGGCGATGCTGAAGAGGATCTTATCACTACTATTGGGGGACTGGCAACGTTTATCCAGAATATGAGCCAAGAATGGCGCGACCATAGGCAACAGAATCAGAACCAACCCCCACTGCATGACAATGCAGAAGAAATTGCCCGTCGGAGGTTGAAAGACTTCCGTAACTTCCAACCACCTACCTTTGAGGGTGAAGACAACCCCGAGGCTGCAGCGAAGTGGCTGCAGATGATCGAGCATATTTTCGAACGCATGGCATGCCCGGAAGCGCAGAAGACCGATTACGCGTCGTACCAGCTAATGGGAGAAGCTTTGACATGGTGGACTGGTGCGAGGGCTCTGCTGAGAGCTCAGGACGTCGAGCTGACGTGGGCCGTATTCAGACAAGTATTTTTGGATAAGTATTTCCCTAAAGCAATGAGAAGAATGAAGCACACTGAACTGCTGTCACTCAGGCAGGATAACATGTCAGTCAATGAGTACATTGCAAAGTTTGGACAACTGATCGAGTACGCCAACTTTGACCGGAACATTTATGATGAGGAATGGCAGGTAGAGAAGTTCGAAAGCGGATTACATCCGGAAATCCGTAAGCTCATATTGACGACGGCTAACCGTACACTTCCGGAGCTCATCAATCAGAGTCGTCAGGCCGAAGGAATCATCAATGAGGCCAAGAATTTGAACAAGCAACCCGCACAATTCCACGGAGGAAACAGAGCAGGCAGGTTCTTCAGGACGGCACCTGGTAGGGGTCGAGGCAGAGGTCCGCAGTTGCAGGCGCGGCCTGGAAATTTTAAGAGAACAAATACTGTTGGTCAATCGTCGACTGGACGGCAGGGTGCGACTGTTTGTGCTACATGTGGAAAGAATCACTTTGGAGTTTGTCGCAAGAACAACAATGCATGTTTCAGATGTGGCCAGCAAGGACATTTTGCTTACAAATGCCCCCAGAACGCTGATCAACAGCCTACGCAAGCACGGGTGTTCACTCTGGATGCGAACGAAGCGCAGAAATACCCCAACCTGATCAAAGGTAATGTCACTTTAAATGGTCACCCAATTTCTGTTATCTTTGATTCTGGAGCATCTGGCTCGTTTATGGCAAAGCATACTGCTATGAGAATAGGCATCACCCCAACCCCGTTACCTCATGAGTTACACATCAGCACACCTACTGGAGGATCGTGCACAGCCTCAGAGATCTGCAGAGGTGTTACTTTGCAGTATGAAGGGAACACGTATACAGTTAACTTGGTGGTCCTACCGGTATTCAATTTCGATGTGATTATCGGTATGGACTGGTTGACGGAAAACGGGATAACGTTGGATTGTCGAGCAGGGAAAGTCATTGTTCCTGCGAAAGATGGTAATTTTCAACCTTTCTCTCTCATTTCTTTATTACAAGTTAGAAAAGAGCTCCGCAACGGAGTAGCAGGGTATCTTTTGTCGATCGAGGCTGAGACCTCGGTTGACACTCAAATTCAGAATGTACCTGTAGTTAGAGAATTCGAGGAGGTATTCCCGGATGAAATACCTCGATTGCCTCCTCATAGGGAAATAGAATTTTCTATCGAACTTGTTCCTGGAGTTGGACCAATCTCCATTGCTCCGTATCGCATGGCGCCTGTGGAACTTCGCGAGTTGAAGAAGCAGATAGAAGAATTGTTGGCAAAGGAATTCATCAGACCGAGTACCTCTCCATGGGGTGCTCCAGCCATCTTGATTAAGAAGAAGGATGGAAGTCTGCGTCTGTGTGTAGATTACCGTCAGCTGAACAAAGTTACGGTGAAGAATAAGTATTCGCTACCGAGGATTGACGATTTGATGGACCAGCTGAGAGGAGCCAGAGTCTTTTCCAAGATAGATTTACGATCGGGATACCATCAGATCCGGGTCAAACCGGAGGATATTCCGAAAACCGCTTTTAGGACTCGTTATGGGCACTACGAATATCAGGTGATCCCATTCGGACTTACAAATGCTCCAACGGTATTCATGGACTACATGAACCGCATCTTTCGCCCGTTCCTTGATCAGTTTGTTATTGTGTTTATCGATGACATTCTGATTGACTCTACTAATGAAGAGCTGCATGCGGAACATCTGAGGATTGTCTTGCAAATCTTGAAAGAGAAGCAGTTGTACGCGAAGTGGTCGAAGTGCGAGTTTTGGCTTAAAGAGGTCCAGTTTCTGGGCCATGTCATTTCATCAGAAGGTATTGCGGTGGACCCCAACAAGGTTGAAGCTGTCATGAATTGGGAACGACCCAAGACTGTCACAGAAGTAAGAAGTTTCTTAGGTCTTGCTGGATATTATCGAAGGTTTATCCAGAATTTCTCTCAAATAGTGCAACCTCTTACCCGTCTCACTCGGAAGGACAAGCCTTTTGAGTGGACTGAAGCTTGTGAAGAATGTTTCATGGAACTGAAGAGCAGGTTAACGAGTGCTCCCGTACTCACGATTCCGGATCCTACCCGGAAGTTCGAAGTATACTGCGATGCGTCGCTGAAAGGACTTGGATGCGTATTGATGCAGGATCGTATGGCGGTAGCTTATGCATCTCGACAACTAAAGCCTCACGAAGAAAATTATCCTACGCACGATTTGGAGTTAGCAGCTGTAGTGTTCGCACTTAAAATCTGGAGGCACCACTTGTATGGTTCGCAGTTTGACGTGTTCAGCGATCATAAGAGTTTGAAGTATTTGTTCGACCAGAAGGAGCTGAATATGCGGCAACGACGGTGGATGGAATTTCTGAAGGACTATGATTTTGAACTTAAATACCACCCAGGAAAGGCAAACGTGGTAGCTGACGCCTTGAGTAGGGAGACACTGCACACTGCAACTCTGATGATAGAAGAACTGAAATTGTTTGAGGCCTTTCGAGATTTGAACTTATCTGTAGACGAGAGAGGGAATAGCATAAGACTGGGAAATATAAAGGTGGAGAATGAATTGATCAGTAGAATTAAGGAGGCTCAGAGAGATGAAGAGTTAGTCCGCGAATTGGTTGGTAACCAAGAGGTAGTAAAGGATGAGAATGATATCTGGGTGATTGTCGATCGTTTAACGAAGTCAGCTCATTTCTTGCGTGTTAGAACCACGTAAAATACAGAGAGGCTTGCCAGAATTTATCTGCAGGAGATTGTGAAGCTGCACGGAGTTCCTACGAGTATTGTCAGTGATCGTGATCCCAAGTTTACATCCAAGTTCTGGGAATCTTTTCAAAGAGCATTAGGGACTCACTTGAGATTGAGTACTGCTTACCATCCGCAGACCGATGGACAGACGGAACGCGCTATTCAAGCTTTAGAAGACATGTTGCGAGCATGCGTTTTGGAATTAGGAGGCAGCTGGGATAAATATCTTTCTTTGATCGAATTTGCTTACAACAATAGTTACCACTCCAGTATTCAGATGGCACCGTATGAAGCTTTGTATGGGAGAAAATGCAGATCCCCTTTATGCTGGACTGAAGTGGGTGAGCGAAGTATGTTAGGACCTGATCTAATTCAAGAAACATCCGAACAGGTAAAGACGATTCGAGAAAATATGCAGCGGGCTCAGGCCAGACAGAAGAGTTATTACGACAAGCGTCATAAGCCCCTACCTTTCGAAGTCGGAGACCATGTATTCTTGAGAATCACACCTACATCGGGACTCGGAAGGAGAATGGGAGTAAAGAAGTTAAGTCCACGGTACTTAGGACCATATCTGATTATGGACCGGATTGGAGAGTCTGCATACCGGTTGGCTTTACCACCCAATCTGTCAGGAATTCACAATGTATTTCATGTGTCGCAGCTACGGAGATATCTCTCTTATCCATCTCACGTGTTACAGTCGGAAGAAGTGGAACTAAAGGAAAATCTGACGTATCAAGTGCAACCGATCCAAATTCTTGAAAGATCCGTCAAGCGACTCCGTTCCAAAGAGATTCCTTTGGTGAAAGTATTATGGAACAACAGATCGGCAGCTGAAGCCACTTGGGAGCGCGAGGACGACATTCAGAAACGCTATCCAGAACTGTTTAGCTCTTAAGTAAGTTTATTTTGCGGACAAAATTCCTATTTGGTGGGGAGAGTGTAATATCCCACATAATTAGTAAAATACATAAGTACTATATGTTATAGATGCATGTGTAGAATTCGGATTTATGGTTTAGGTTTGATGGCTTGCGAATTGTTGATCTTTATCCTTGGATGAGACTAAGGAAAGTATTTAAATTAAATCATAGGAGAATACATATGTAGGCATGTGAATTTTTATTAAAATCATAAGAGTAATTTGATTGTGTGTGTTATAAGGCTTTTGTGTTTATAGGACTTAGGAAGTGGGCTAGTGTGTGTGGACTTGCCACCTTTAGACTTGTTTTATTGGATCCATTGTATGTGTAGGCCGATGGCCCAAGGAGGTTTTTGGATCAATCATGTTCAGCGCAAAGTTAAACCCACACATACCCCCCTAAGCCTTGTCCAACAAGGCTGTCTTGTGTAGCAAGAAACACCCACATGACTAGATGCAGCCTCACTCCTCATTTCATGCGCAAAAGAGACTAGAAAGGACTTAGAAAATCTGCCAATTTTCCCCTTGCATGACCGCCACATCACCTTGCATGTGCAACGTTTGATTTCAACTTCATTGCATGGAAGACACATGTACTCCTTAGCATTTTTTGGGCTGCATTCTTCTTCATTTTAGGCGCACATGGAGGGACATAGATCAGATTTTTTTTATGACACAAAATCTGCATTGAGTGTTGACTTGGAGAACCACCTTACACCTTCCATCATGAGGCTGAAATGTGCAGATTTCTGCATGCTTTTGGCAGTCCATCATGAACCAAATCTGCCCCTTGCTTCCACATCCAACAAAAGAAGGATTTTGGACTGCATTCCCCCATCATGTGCGCACAAGGGCAGCTTTTAGGCTGCCACAAAGCTGCCTTGCTTGTTGACTTAGAGAACCCTCTTACATGTGCTCATGATGACACCTCCCTCCACTCCACCATGTGCGCATGACTTGCTTGTTTATGTTGAAAAATTCTGACTTTGGACAACATTCAGATCTGAACCTATCTCTTTCACTTCCTTGCATGTGCATAGAGTAACCAAGAAGCAAACCCTTGCTTGTTCAAACCAAGAGTGCAGTCCCACCTTCACAAGAAACCAGATTTTTGCCATAATGTTTCATCATTGCCACCTCTCCTCACTTTCCCTTTAAGTATGCACACAAGGAAGGGCTGGCCTCATGTTACAAGTGCAGCCAACTTTCCTTCCTCATCTCCTCACTCTCTAACCGTGAAAGCATGAGCATTTGGAGCAAGAAACACTAAACCAACTTCATCCTTCTTCCCTCACCTCTCAAACCGTGGCCTTAGATACCAAGAGAAGTGTGAGTTTTCCTCCCTTTCCCTCACTGTTCAGCTTTGTTACTCACCCTTGGAAGCTGTCCAAGATTGTTCCTCCTCACCATTTATGCGCATAGATCATCTCCTAGGAAGTGTGGACTTGTTGTTGGTAGAACTAGAAAGGTGTGGTGTGTGAGCAAGAAGTGTGTGCTACAAGAGGTAAGCCTAGAACTTAGACCTCTTTCATGGTGTGTAATCATGTGTGTTCTTGAATGTCTCTTTGAATATGTTTTGTTTTGGATTCTTGAATGAGTATGGTAAAGGAATAAGGACGGAGCTATTTTATGAGGATTTGTATGCATGAAAGTCTCATGGTTATGCTTAAGTATATGCCACTGTTTATGTATGAATGTGCCACTGTTTTGAGGATGCATATGCCACTGTTTCGATTGGATCACCATTTTGATGCCACTGTTTCTGCACACAATACTCACTGTTTTAGATGCCACTGTTTCTGCACACAATACTCACTGTTTTAGTCCATAATGTGCCACTGTTTCTGCATAAAATGCTCACTGTTTTAGTGCTACACATGTCACTGTTTTGCACCAAAAATACTCACTGTTTTAGTACTTAATGAGCCACTGTTTCTGCATAAAATAACCACCATATTGATGTTCAAACACCACTATGTATGCTCACTGTTTTAATGTCCAAAAATATGATTTATGCCACTGTTTTAATGCTCAAAAACCACCAATTATGCCACTGTTTCAATGTTCAAATATCACCACTAATGTCACTGTTTTGGATGTTCAAATGTACCATTCATGCCACTGTTTTGATGCACAAATAACACTACTTATGCCACTGTTTTGATGTTCAAATGCCACTGTCTAATGCCACTGTTCTGCCACTGTTTTGAGGTCCAAGATGTCACTGTTTCTGTTTTAAAACGTTCACTGTTCTGCTGTAAGGTGCTACTGTTTTTCTGCTGTAAAACGTCACTGTTTCTGTCCACTGTTTTTAAGTAAAACGTCACTGTTTCTGTCCACTGTTTTCAAGTAAAACGTCACTGTTTCTGTCCACTGTTTTTAAGAAAAACGTCACTGTTTTCTGCTCACTGTTTTTAAGGAAAACGTCACTGTTTTCTGCTGTAAAACGCTGCTGTATGCTCACTGATTTTCTGCTGTAAAACACTGCTGTATGCTCACTGTTTTCCACTGTAAAACACTGTTGTATGCTCACTGTTTCGGCTGTAAATCGCCGCTGTAAATAATTGGTTGTAATTGATTTGGGTGCGCTTAAGAAGTGAGATACTTCGCTGCTGTTTGGTATTGTTTAAGGCACACAAGGTAAGTGTCAGGCGATATTACCTAATGTGACTATTGACTACTGGTATAAAATTGTGACATGATGCTCCATATTCCGTAAAAGTATTATGTTCCTTATGATGAAAGGAAACTGCCAAAAATGTGCCGTGATGGCTATATGATTATGAGGTAAAGACGTTATGTGGCAGCATAACGCATATGAAAAGTATATGTACCGTGATGGCTATATGAAAGGTATATAAGCATGCACCTTACATCATACCGCATTTTTGTACGTTTTGTGTGTGAAAGCATAGCATGGCATGCATGTACCAAGAGCATATAGGTCTTGCTTTTTAGAATAGTTATGTACAGGACCATGTGTTTGAGCAAGCATCATATAGGCATCCCCAAGGTACCGGGGTATGGGACACTTGGCATCAGTCCGCATAGGCCCACAGTTGGAATCCACATGGAGCTCAGGTGCCAAGGTATATTTGATTCCACTGTGAAGTGCGCGCACGACGGTGCTAAAAGCGCAAGGGAAAGGCGTTATATACGCAATATATGAATATGATGAAAAGGAAAGGCGTTATATGCGCAATATATATGAATATGATGAAAAGGAAAAAGGAAAAGGAACAAGGATATGTTGAAGTGACTGTTTATGATTTTGTGCCTAGTTAATACTGTTATATTATTGGTTTTGTTGCCACACTACTGGGATTATTCTCACCCCTTCGGGGCTGCTATTTTTCCAAAATGGCAGGAGGACGTAAAAGCATTTGAGGACGTGATGTTTGTTGTTGCTTGCTGATGAATGGACTTGTATTGTTGCTGTTTGATTGATGGATAACTGTAATGTTTAATATTTTGATAATCTTGGATGACTGTAGACTTTATCACCTTTATTTTACCTTGAACTTTTATGAACAGCGGCTGTTTTGAAAACGTTTGTGAAAGGTAGCTTTGAAAGCCTTAAGTGCTGAAATTTTACAGCGCACCTTACGGGTGGTGTTTTTATGAGCAAACGAACTCTGATTTACTATTATTTTATATGCACGCGAAGCCCCAAACGTGCTCTTTCTAAATCACGTGAAACATTTTTTATCGTCCAAACAGAGGTGATAAGAATTGTAGAAATGCTTTTCGGGTTTGAATTTATAGCATAAGAATCTTTGTTAGCTTATGTGACGTAACGACTCTAATTCCGCTTAGCAAACGACTCTCTTGGATGCATACAAGGGAGGGCGTTAAAATATCAAATTATGAAAAGAATAGGATTGGTGGCCTATGCTTGCCTTACCCCCTCAGTTGTCTAATTTACATGATGTTTTTCATGTGTCGCAGTTGCGACGTTATGTTCCGGACGAATCACATGTGGTGATGCCGGATAATATTGAAATCAGGGAGTATGAAGACTCCCATTGGCCCTATTGCAATATTGGATCGCAGTGAAAAGCGATTGAGAAGTAAAGTGATTCCCATGCTGAAGATTCAGTGGGAAGGCCGCACACCTGAGTAGGCTACTTGGGAGCGGGAGGACGAGATTCTCCGGCTGTATCCTGGGTTAGCGAGCAGGTATGATTTAATTTTGCGGACAAAATTTCAAAAAGGTGGGGTGAATATAACGCCTCAAATATTTAAATATGTGTTTTAATATTATATTGTGAAAAGAAAGTTGGTGGATTAGTGAAAATCCATGAATTATGGCCAAAATGGGCAAAAAGGGCAAAATGGTAATTTGCCAACCGTGTGTTATGAGGCAAAAATACTGAGTTAGAGATTTCATATGACAAAAATAATGCTGAAAATGGAATCAGGGCGAAAAATTGAGTGAATAGGCAAATTTGGGAAAAAGTGATGAATAGTGATTTTTAGTGTTAAAATACTGAGGTGTGAGTGTACCAATAGGTGTGAAATTTTTATCAATATTTTGGAGAAATAAAAATATGTCATGGACTGGAAAAATATGTAGATTAAGAATTTATGATCGGAATTTTTATCGGAGTTAAAGTTAGATCGCGTGTGGGACCCGTGTGACCGAAGTCACTTGGCCCCACCGCCTTTGCTTCTTCCTTTCCTTTCCTTTTTCCTTGTTCCTGCGCGCACACACAGATGTGGAGAACAAGACACCATTTCTCTGTCATTCTTCCCATTTCTTGTTTCTTCACCGAATCGCTTGATTTTGGTGTCAAAATCTATCGTAAACAACCTTCCAAAGCCATTGGTAGCACTTAGAAGCCTTGAATCCATCTCTTTGGCCGCGTTTTTGGCAAAAAGCGGACCCTACATCCGGAAATCCGTAAACTCATTTTGAAATGGTTTAGTAAAGCCTTGGTGGTGATCATCAACAGAGTCGGAGGTATATTTGTGGTATGTTTGTGTTTGAGGCCAAGAATCTATGAATTTGTGTTCCAACACAATTTTACGATGAGTGAAAGAGAGCCCAAATGGAAAAATGCTATTAGGACGGCCTTGGTCATGCTTGGGTCGAAATGCAGATAAGGTGAAAAATGCAGGCACGGCCTAGAAATTTTAAGAAAAAAGCAATACTGTTGATGAATCGTCAACTGGACGGAATTGTGAAACTGCTTGTGTTACGTGTGGCAAGAACCACTTTGGAGTTTGTCGCAAGTGTGAGCAACAATGCATGTTTCAGATGTGGCCAGCAAGGACATTTTGCTTACGAATGCCCCCAGAAAGCTAATCAACAGCCTACGCAAGCACGGGTGTTCACACTGGATGCGAATGAAGCGCGGAAATATCCCATACTTGATCAAAGGTAATGTCACTTTAAATGGTCACCCAATTTCTGTTATCTTTGATTCTGGAGCGTCTGGCTCTTTTATGGCAAAGCACACTGCTATGAGTAATAGGCATCACCCCAACCCCGTTACCTTATGAGTTACACATCAGTACACCTACTGGAGGATCGTGCACAGCCTCAGAGATCTGCAGAGGTGTTATTTTGCAGTATGAAGGGAACACGTATACAGTAAACTTGGTGGTCCTACCGGTATTCAATTTCGATGTGATTATCGGTATGGACTGGTTGACGGAAAACGGGATAACGTTGGACTGTCGAGCGGGGAAAGTCGTTGTTCATTGCGAAAGATGGTAATTTTCAACCTTTTCTCTCATTTCTTTATTACAAGTTCCCGCATGATTAGGAAATTACATAACTTGCATTTAGGGGTTTATGAAGTGGTTGTCTTGTCTTTGAGTTACATAGTTTTCCATAGAATTGGATGGGTCTAACTTAGAGAATAAATAGAATTACGACTAAAGGAAATATTTATTTTAGGCATATAGAAATTTAATTGAAGAGTATAGACATGTTTGATTGTATCATATATGACATAAGATAGTGTTTAAAAGACTTGGGGAACCTATTAACTTAGTGGGTTGGTGCATGAGTACTTAGGACCTTTGGATTTTAATAAGTTGTGGTCACACCTTGTCTTGACCCACGGCCCTAGAGCATTGGAGAGCCTTATCCAACCCTTGCTTACCATAGGCTTATTTTTGAAACCCCACAAATCTGCACCTTTTGGCAGGGAGTTCGGTTGGCAAGCAAGTAAGTCACCCCTTTATTTCTTTGTTTCTTGCGCAGCTTTGGCAGTGTACAAGCTGGTGGCTTGTGTCATAAGACAACCTCAAATCACACTACCTTCTCACCTCTTTACTTGTGCGCATGATGGGAAGCAAGAGGAACAAATCTGACTTGCTTTTGCTGCAACTTAACCCCTCCTAGGCTGCACATTCCAGCCTGTGCACAGCCTTCTTTTTCTGCATTGTGCGCCCCCTTACTCCCCCTCTCCTTGGCATGAATGCTTCTAGCTCCTCATGACACTACATGCTGCCATCTGCTGTCCCTTTCTACCTCCCTAGGTGCGCTTAGTTCAAGGAAGAAACCTGCCATTACTTGTGTTAGTAGCCAAAGTATCAGCCTTGTCATCTCTTGTGTTGTCATCCTCCTTCACGGTCTCCTATGCGCAGAAGAGGTGCAGATTTCTGACTTTTGCTTTTGAGGATTAGTAGCTTTCATCACATGGCAAGCCTTACCTCTTTAGCTTGTCACATGTGCGCATAGGGAGATGCAAGTGCTGGCTTTTTGTGGCTTTGAGGACTGCATGACAGCTCCTTCTTGCTCTCCACGCAACCTTTGGAGTGAAGACAACTTTGTGCAGGCTGTCACCTTGCTCTTTGGGAAGCCTCACCACTCTAACACCTACCTAGGACAATAGCTATCATACTTTCTTGTCTCTTCTTGCTGCACATTCAGATCTGAATTGGGGTCCCTTCTTTATTCATCCTAGGCGCACCCTTTCTGTCATTGAGCAAACTACTCTCACCCATCTCTTCTTGGCCGAATACCACTTGGAGCAGCAACCAGAACTTACCACCAGAACTTGTGCGCATAGGGCAGTGTGAGAAGAGTAAGCTGCTGCATACTCTCACCCATCACCATCAAACCGTCCAGCTTTGTGCACTTGAACAGACCTTGGTTTAAACTCCTTTGCTTTTGCAGCTCACTTAGCACACTTACACACAACCTATGCCACTTGCTTGTCCCTTGTGCTGCGCTGAAATGAGCAGGCTGGTAGCTTGTGGCAGCCTTGTCATCATGCAGCTTTGGAGGGAGAGAGGTCAGGTCTGCATGATAGGAAATAGGCAGAAAAATCTGAGATCTCTTGGGAAGGGGAACCTTGTGCATTCACTCTAAACCTACAACCATTGTATGTGGCTACATGTCTTGAAGGAAATCTGCAGAGGTAATTCCATTGGCCAAGACATGATAAGTATTCATCCAAAGCTATCCCTCTCCTCCTCTTGTGCGCATGATCAGAGAGAAATATAGTCCAAGCTTGCTGCCACTTTGACTCAGATCATTATATCACCCCAATCCTTGCACATGCGTTGTGAATCATTATATCACCATGCAAGACTTATTATTTCCACTTATTGATCAAACTCAGCCCCTATTTATACCCCCCTCAGGTCATGAAATCCCACAAGCATCAACCAGAAAAATTGCATATCCATTCTCCTCCTACCTTTCCCACCGGTCTGCCGAATGCAGCTAGCAAGGGGACTGCACATGAGCAATTCCCCACTCCCATTCTCTTGTTCGGCTGATGGCCAACCTCCAGGAGATGAGATGCTTCTCCCATGGTCGTCTGCATATAGAAGGAACCTTTAATGCACCTTATCATCTCTTTACCCCTGCTAGCCGTGAGTGTTGCAAGGAAGAAACAAAACACCTAGACACATTCTTTCTTCTTTTTCCTACTTTGGCAGAACCGTTATCTTGCTTCCATCTTATCCCTTTTTCTTGCTTGGCCGAGGACCTCATTTGGGAGATGAAGGGTGTTGCTGTAGTTTCCTTGTCTCCTCTACCATGTTCGGCTGATGAGGATTCCATCCCACATGCAGAAGCAACAATGAGTTCACAGTCATTCTCCTTCTTTTGTCCAGCCGAAGACAGCCTTTACCTAGGAGCTGGAAATCGGTTCTTGGAGAGTAGATAAATCTCCTGTATGTGTCTGCAGAGAGAAGAAGAGGTAAGTCAATCCTTAGAAACCCTTGCACCATCTCTGTCTCGACATCCTTGAGGAAGTAGGAAGAAGTTTACTCCCTTTGTCATGCCTACCCATTTCTGTTCACTTGTGTAGCTGTCATTTTAATGCATGAAAATCTGAAAACTGTTTTACCAGCTTGGAACATGAATCACTATGAATTTCGGAGTGTCCTTGGATTAAGAAAATAGATTAGGCTTTGCGTGTGCTCTAATAATCAAATCATCATGTCATTAGGCTAATCCCTTATGCTTAAGTGTTGTTGGTGGGGGTTTGCTACAGAAAAGATTATAATCGCTTGTTTGGGGTCTATAGATCGAATCGGTTTATATGATGGACTTTGGGAAATTTTCTGTGTGTTAACAACTAAAGAATTGGACTAAGGAATTTTATCTTGTTTGTACTGATAATTTCGTAGACAGCATGTTAAGGCCCTATAACACATTCTTGAACTTGAGATAAAAGGTCTTGTTGATGAATGGACTTTATGCATCTAGTTACTAGCCTAAAACCAAACCTGCATGTGTAGGTTCCCTTGGAAATTTTGTCACTGGTTAACGAATGTTAGGATAAATCTAGGCAGAAAAATAATAAGCAATTGGAAGGACTAAATCTGGTTGGCACCAAACTGTGCATGTACCTTAGCCTATGTAGACAGATTGGATTTTGCCTTTTTAATGACCCCTAAACCGTATAGGAATGTATAGACATGATAAAGTAGTGGCCTCTAGTGGATGGTCATAAAAACCAGGGTACATGTATAAGGGAATTAAGTTACAATGCCTAATCAACAATGGGAGAAAAAAATTAAAGCGATCAAGTAAGGAATTAATTTAGTATATGAAGCTTGGAATCTCAATTAAAACTTTGACTGCATGAAAAGAACATTTGATGTATAATAAATAATAAAATGCAGTTTTGGTAACTGGTTGATTAGGTGCAAAGACTCCTAACATCAGGGAACTCTATGTGATGTATATGGTGCTATGAGATAAATTCTGATTGGATATGTATATGTATCTATTTGATTAGGTGCACAAGATCCTAGCTCATTGGAATGTTTAATTGATATGTGGCTTGATGATGTTTGACAAAGAATGTTAAAGACACGAGGTAAGTGTCAGGCGATATTACCTAATGTGACTATTGACTACTGGTATAAAATTGTGACATGATGCTCCATATGCCGTAAAAATATTATGTTCCATTATGATGAAAGGAAACTGCCAAAAATGTGCCGTGATGGCTATATGATTATGAGGTAAAGACGTTATGAGGCAGCATAACGCATATGAAAAGTATATGTGCCGTGATGGCTATATGAAAGGTATATAAGCATGCACCTTACATCATACCGCATTTTTACGCTTTGTGTGTGAAAGCATAGCATGACATGCATATATCATGATCATATAGGCCTTGTTTTAGAATAGTTATGTACAGGACCATGTGTTTGAGCAAGCATCATATAGGCATCCCCAAGGTACCGGGGTATGGGACACTTGGCATCAGTCCGCATAGGCCCACAGTTGGAATCCACATGGAGCTCAGGTGCCAAGGGTATATTTGATTCCACTGTGAAGTGCGCGCACGACGGTGCTAAAAGCGCAAAGGAAAGGCGTTATATACGCAATATATGAATATGATGAAAAGGAAAGGCGTTATATGCGCTATATATATGAATATGATGAAAAAGAAAAAGGAAAAGGAACAAGGATATGTTGAAGTGACTGTTATGATTTTGTGCCTAGTTAATACTGTTATATTACTGGTTTTGTTGCCACACTACTGGGATTTTTCTCACCCCTTCGGGGCTGCTATTTTCCAAAATGGCAGGAGGACGTAAAAGCTTTTGAAGAAGTGAAGTTGCTGTTGCTTGCTGATGCATGGGTTTTTGCTGTTACTGTTTGATTGTTGGATGACTGTAATGCTTTATATTTCGGTACTCTTGGATGACTGTAGACTTTATCATCTTCTATGTTGTTTTGATTCTTTTATGAGCAGTGACTGTTTTGGAAATGTTTTGTGAAAAGGGTTTTTGAACGTTTCTTTAAGTATCGAATTTTAACAGTTTTACAGGTACCTTACGGGTCATGTTTCAAGGGGCAAACGAACTCCGATTTTCCATTATTTTATATGCACGCGAAGCCCCGAGAATTTACTTTCAAACTGTGCAGGTTTTATTTTTATCCGAAACCTGTGCGAATTTTAATAAGCTTTGCTTTACAACTGGTTTTCCTGAAAACGGACAGAATGCTCAAGCAACTTGAGAGTTCTGTTCCGTGGGGCTATTCACCTCCGAATCGCGTATAATTTATATGTATGCGACGCCCCGGATGTCTAGTTTTTCAGAAGCTTGGAATATTTTTTATCGCATCTGAATTCGATTTTATACGGATTTTATAAGGCAGCAAGGTTTTCTGAAAAGTATAGAAAATTCAGCAAAGTGATTTTATAATTAAAATTTCCTATGATTGATATTGATTTCATTCTGTTAATAGGTTTTATAAGAATCAATTCTGGATCTTTTATTGCTCCAAATTAATTAATATTTGATAAAGTTTTATAAAGAATGGTTCCATACCGCTGTAACTCTAATACGATTCTAGCGAACAACCCTCTTGGATGCATACGAGAGTGGGTGTTACACTAATTGGTATCAGAGCAGTTCGGTTCAAGGTGTTTGTGTGTAATTGTTGCATTGGTTGTTGTTTGTATATGTTTGTTTCATCATTGCTGTTGAATTTAACTGTTAAATTGTTTGTTGGTTGCTGACTGCTTGGATTAAATTTCTGGATTGTCTGATTCATGATTGGCACGTGCTGAATAAATTGCGAAAGTTAGTTTGATTAAAATATTAGAATTATTTTGAGTCATACTGAAGGCAATTGGTGGAATTAAAGTAGTTTGAAACATATTACTTGAGCAGTTTGAGTCGTGTGAATCTTATAAGTTACTGCTTAATTGTAGGCTGTATTACAGGAATTTGACTTATTGTGATTGGTTGTGTAGTGGTTGATTTCTGCTGTGATAAGTTTAAAAGAAATTGAGTTGACCTGGATTGCACTGTTCTACTGTTGTGACTATTAAATGTTGTTTAAGGGTGGAATACTAGACATTGTTGTAGTATATGCCCTGCCCTATTGTGATGACTATTACACTGCATTGAATTATTTGAATTGAGTAGTTTAATACTGTGCTGCTGTTGAATTGAGTTGTTTTGTTGTAAGTGATTGTTTGTGATTCTGTCCTGAAGTGGGAACCGTGCCTCAATTTTGAGACTACTGTCGTGTATGTCATGCAGTGAGTAGGATCCGCTCGTTGCTTGGCATGACGAAAGTAGAATTAGTATTTATGAGACACGAAAACCTCCTCAAGAGAGAAGTCTGATGGGTAATTGGCTATAATTAATTAATGCCTGAATTAAGAATAAATAATAAAGCATGGAAATTGACGATTCCCAGTGTGTGATGAGGTGATGCTCCAGTTGTTCTGAGAATGGGTCTGGCCAACACATTCTTCGGTAACATGGGGGTATCAAACCGTCAAACACCGAGAATCGACTAGGAAAAAGTTCTGTTAGGTGTCTTTGTTTGATAACTAGTTAGGAATTGAATCTAGGGAATGACTTGAATAACTAGAATAAGTAAACTAAAATCTGTGGAACCATATAAGTGGACGTAGTAATGAATCACTGATTAAGTTGTGTATGAGTAAGTAACCTCTGTTTGGTAAATTAAATACGTGAAAACTTTGTGTTGGCATCTAACGAGGAGTCTTCTGTTAATAGGTTAAAAATCATGAAAAGACATTATTAGCTTTGGGTACCAATTTGTCAAGTGTAACGGTTATAAAGGAGTATTTGAAATCTGGAATTAAAGTGTGGTTTTGTGCAAAGTCCAGTCTGTTTGAAGGGTTATGATTGGTAGCTGTTCAGTTTTAGTTATAATTCGAAAGTTCATATCATGGGTAATGGATCCTCTGATCTGTGAAGTCAACTACATCCGAGGTACCTAGGACGGCGGAAAGCTCGAGGAACTTTTCTCATATGGGTGTACTTGGCAGACAGTATCTGAGGTACCATCTTACGTGATATGTACAAAAGACATGTTAGACTTTAATTAGGGGTGTCTTCTAAATCCTAAGCACTAGACAAAAGCAGTACTCATTAATGAAATTCCGTTTCCTCAAGATATTAGTAAATAATGTGCTGCTAACTAAATTGATGCTGTTAAAATTCCTATACCTCAATAGTGATGGACTAAGATCGCTAGAAAGTAAAAACAATTGCTGAATTTTGTTTGTGATGAACCTCGGTGAATTTGCAAAGACCCTCCTACATTATAATATTGGAATCTGAGGTGTCCGGTTATATTGATTTAATTTTCTGTAGATTAGTAAAGTCGGTTCGCGATGTTTGTGAAGTGTTTATTAAAACTTCTTTATGGGTAAGGATTAAATAGGTGATAGGCGAAATTATAAGCTGTAACGTGTAAAGTGCATCGATAAAATGAGTATAGTGAAGGTCTCAGTTAATTAGTCCTGTCTATGCAAATAGTAGGCAGCTAGAGCCGATTGTGTTGAAATTTGTCTAAGTAGGGATGGTAATATTTTTTTGTTTGTAGCAACTGGGAAATAATCTGATGAACCAAACTACTGACCCTCAACTTAGAATGCATAAAATCTAAAGGTCACCTTGTAGGTAATTACGTGTACTTTTAGTAGGGTAAATGTAGCAGGTGGGCAAATAAGAGAAATGGAGTGCCAATGAGGTGGACACACGTAATGAGCAATTGAAAGATAATCAACAGTATGCTGGTATAGGACCAGGTTCACGTTTTGTTGAGCACTAGAATAAAATTTCTCTAAGCCTTAAAAGGAGAGCACGAAAGTAGAAGACACCAGTGGTTGGTCATTGTCGGTCAACTATCAAATATAGAATTTATACAGTAAGAATTACCGTACTTCTAGATGTGTTTAGTTGCTAACTAAGTAGGTAATAAAGACTTGAGCCTCATTATGATTTTTGGATAACTAGAGTCCATGGGTCGATTATGGTCTTTGATTTTCGGGTAAGAAGAAAATAGAAATTTGACTGTTATGAATAAGCTTTGAAAAGATTTTATTCCCTAACGCACAATTAAAATTTTGTTATATGTTGTCTAATGACTATGTATGGTGCAATTGGTTTGTAATACTTTGAATTAATTGATGACTTTGTTGAATGCCTAACATAAGGGGATGTTAGGTCTGGCATGATTATAAGTGTGTGTAGTATCCGACTTAAGTAGTTTCAGAATGGTAGAACGAAGTTTGGGGACAAACTTCAAATTTGGTGGGGAGAGTGTAACATCCCGCATGATTAGGAAATTACATAACTTGCATTTAGGGGTAAAGCATGCTAGGAATTCGTAAGTGTATGAAGTGGTTGTCTTGTCTTTGAAATACATAGTTTTCCATAGAATTGGATGGGTTTAACTTAGAGAATAAATAGAATTACGACTAAAGGAAATATTTATTTTAGGCATATAGAAATTTAATTGAAGAGTATAGACATGTTTGATTGTATCATATATGACATAAGATAGTGTTTAAAAGACTTGGGGAACCTATTAACTTAGTGGGTTGGTGCTTGAGCACTTAGGACCTTTGGACTTTAATAAGTTGTGGTCACACCTTGTCTTGACCCACGGCCCTAGAGCATTGGAGAGCCTTATCCAACCCTTGCTTACCATATGCTTATTTTTGAAACCCCCACAAATCTGCACCTTTTGGCAGGAAGTTCGGTTGGCAAGCAAGTAAGTCACCCCTTTATTTCCTTGTTTCTTGCGCAGCTTTGGGGAGTGTACAAGCTGGTGGCTTGTGTCATAAGACAACCTCAAATCACACTACCTTCTCACCTCTTTCCTTGTGCGCATAATGGGTAGCAATTGGAACAAATTTGACTTGCTTTTTGCTGCAACTTAACCCCCCTAGGCTGCACAATTCAGCCTGTGCACAGCCTTCCTTTTCTGCATTGTGCGCACCCTTTTCCCCCCTCTCCTTGGCATGAATGCTTCTAGCTCCTCATGACACTACATGCTGCCATCTGCTGTCCCTTTCTACCTCCCTTGGTGCGCTTAGTTCAAGGAAGAAACCTGCCATTACTTGTGTTAGTAGCCTAAGTATCAGCCTTGTCATCTCTTGTGTTGTCATCCTCCTTCACGGTCTCCTATGCGCAGAAGAGGTGCAGATTTCTGACTTTTGCTTTTGAGGAGTTGTAGCTTTCATCACATGACAGCCCTTACCCCTTTAGTCTGTCTCTTGTGCGCATAGGGAGAGTCATATGCTGATTTTTGTGGCTTTAAGGACTGCATGACAGCTCCTTCCTGCTCTCCACGCAACCTTTGGAGTGAAGACAACTTTGTGCAGGCTGTCACCTTGCCCTTTGGGAAGCCTCACCACTCTACATAGGGCAATAGCTATCATACTTTCTTGTCTCTTCTCACTGCACATTCAGATCTGAGTTGGGGTCACTTCTTTATTCATCCTAGGCGCACCCTTTCTGTCATTGAGCAAACTACTCTCACCCATCTCTTCTTGGCCGAATACCACTTGGAGCAGCAACCAGAACCTACCACCAGAACTTGTGCGCATAGGGCAGTGTGAGAAGAGTAAGCTGCTGCATACTCTCACCCATCACCATCAAACCGTCCAGCTTTGTGCACTTGAACAGACCTTGGTTTAAACTCCCTTGCTTTTGCAGCTCACTTAGCACACTTACACACAACCTATGCCACTTGCTTGTCCCTTGTGCTGCGCTGAAATGAGCAGGCTGGTAGCTTGTGGCAGCCTTGTCATCATGCAGCTTTGGAGGGAGAGAGGTCAGGTCTGCATGATAGGAAATGGGCAGAAAAATCTGAGATCTCTTGGGAAGGGGAACCTTGTGCATTCACTCTAAACCTACAACCATTGTATGTGGCTACTTGTCTTGAAGGAAATCTGCAGAGGTAATTCCATTGGCCAAGACATGATAAGTATTCATCCAAAGCTATCCCTCTCCTCCTCTTGTGCGCATGATCAGAGAGAAATATAGTCCAAGCTTGCTGCCACTTTGACTAAGATAATTATATCACCCTTTTTCCCTGCACATGCGTTGTGATCATTGAATCACCATGCAATACTTATTGATCAAACTCAGCCCCTATTTATACCCCCCTCAGATCATGAAATCCCACAAGCATCAACCAGAAAAAATTGCATATACTTTCTCCTCCTACCTTCCCACCAGCCTGCCGAATGCAGCTAGCAAGGGGACTGCACATGAGCAATTCCCCACTCCCATTCTCTTGTTCGGCTGATGGCCAACCTCCAGGAGATGAGATGCTTCTCCCATGGTTTTCTGCATATAGAAGGAACCTTTAATGCACCTTATCATCTCTGCTAGCCGTGAGTGTTGCAAGGAAGAAACAAAACACCTAGACAAATTCTTTCTTCTTTTTCCTACTTTGGCAGAACCGTTATCTTGCTTCCATCTTATCCCTTTTTCTTGCTTGGCCGAGGACCTCATTTGGGAGATGAAGGATGTGGCTGTAGTTTCCTTGTCTCCTCTACCATGTTCGGCTGATGAGGATTCCATCCCACATGCAGAAGCAACAATGAGTTCACAGTCATTCTCCTTCTTTTGTCCAGCCGAAGACAGCCTTTACCTAGGAGCTGGAAATCGGTTCTTGGAGAGTAGATAAATCTCCTGTATGTGTCTGCAGAGAGAAGAAGAGGTAAGTCAATCCTTAGAAACCCTTGCACCATCTCTGTCTCGACATCCTTGAGGAAGTAGGAAGAAGCTTACTCCCTTTGTCATGCCTACCCATTTCTGTTCACTTGTGTAGCTGTCATTTTAATGCATGAAAATCTGAAAAACTGTTTTACCAGCTTGGAACATGAATCACTATGAATTTCGGAGTTGTCCTTGGATTAAGAAAATAGATTAGGCTTTGCGTGTGCTCTAATAATCAAATCATCATGTCATTAGGCTAATCCCTTATGCTTAAGTGTTGTTGGTGGGGGTTTGCTACAGAAAAGATTATAATCGCTTGTTTGGGGTCTATAGATCGAATCGGTTTATATGATGGACTTTGGGAAATTTTCTGTGTGTTAACAACTAAAGAATTGGACTAAGGAATTTTATCTTGTTTGTACTGATAATTTCGTAGACAGCATGTTAAGACCCTATAACACATTCTTGAACTTGAGATAAAAGGTCTTGTTGATGAATGGACCTTATGCATCTAGTTACTAGCCTAAAACCAAACCTGCATGTGTAGGTTCCCTTGGAAATTTTGTCACTGGTTAACGAATATTAGGATAAATCTAGGCAGAAAAATAATAAGCAATTGGAAGGACTAAATCTGGTTGGCACCAAACTGTGCATGTACCTTAGCCTATGTAGACAGATTGGATTTTGCCTTCTAATGACCCCTAAACCGTATAGGAATGTATAGACATGATAAAGTAGTGGCCTCTAGTGGATGGTCATAAAAACCAGGGTACATGTATAAGGGAATTAAGTTACAATGCCTAATCAACAATGGGAGAAAAAAATTAAAGCGATCAAGTAAGGAATTAATTTAGTATATGAAGCTTGGAATCTCAATTAAAACTTTGACTGCATGAAAAGAACATTTGATGTATAATAAATAATAAAATGCAGTTTTGGTAACTGGTTGATTAGGTGCAAAGACTCCTAACATCAGGGAACTCTATGTGATGTATTCTGATTGGATATGTATATGTATCTATTTGATTAGGTGCACAAGATCCTAGCTCATTGGAATGTTTAATTGATATGTGGCTTGATGATGTTTGACAAAGAATGTTAAAGACACGAGGTAAGTGTCAGGCGATATTACCTAATGTGACTATTGACTACTGGTATAAAATTGTGACATGATGCTCCATATGCCGTAAAAATATTATGTTCCATTATGATGAAAGGAAACTGCCAAAAATGTGCCGTGATGGCTATATGATTATGAGGTAAAGACGTTATGAGGCAGCATAACGCATATGAAAAGTATATGTGCCGTGATGGCTATATGAAAGGTATATAAGCATGCACCTTACATCATACCGCATTTTTACGCTTTGTGTGTGAAAGCATAGCATGACATGCATATATCAAGATCATATAGGCCTTGTTTTAGAATAGTTATGTACAGGACCATGTGTTTGAGCAAGCATCATATAGGCATCCCCAAGGTACCGGGGTATGGGACACTTGGCATCAGTCCGCATAGGCCCACAGTTGGAATCCACATGGAGCTCAGGTGCCAAGGGATATTTGATTCCACTGTGAAGTGCGCGCACGACGGTGCTAAAAGCGCAAAGGAAAGGCGTTATATACGCAATATATGAATATGATGAAAAGGAAAGGCGTTATATGCGCTATATATATGAATATGATGAAAAAGAAAAAGGAAAAGGAACAAGGATATGTTGAAGTGACTGTTATGATTTTGTGCTTAGTTAATACTGTTATATTACTGGTTTTGTTGCCACACTACTGGGATTTTTCTCACCCCTTCGGGGCTGCTATTTTCCAAAATGGCAGGAGGACGTAAAAGCTTTTGAAGAAGTGAAGTTGCTGTTGCTTGCTGATGCATGGGTTTTTGCTGTTACTGTTTGATTGTTGGATGACTGTAATGCTTTATATTTCGGTACTCTTGGATGACTGTAGACTGTATCATCTTCTATGTTGTTTTGATTCTTTCATGAGCAGTGACTGTTTTGGAAATGTTTTGTGAAAAGGGTTTTTGAACGTTTCTTTAAGTATCGAATTTTAACAGTTTTACAGGTACCTTACGGGTCATGATTCAAGGGGCAAACGAACTCCGATTTTCCATTATTTTATATGCACGCGAAGCCCCGAGAATTTACTTTCAAACTGTGCAGGTTTTATTTTTATCCGAAACCTGTGCGAATTTTAATAAGCTTTGCTTTACAACTGGTTTTCCTGAAAACGGACAGAATGCTCAAGCAACTTGAGAGTTCTGTTCCGTGGGGCTATTCACCTCCGAATCGCGTATAATTTATATGTATGCGACGCCCCGGATGTCTAGTTTTTCAGAAGCTTGGAATATTTTTTATCGCATCTGAATTCGATTTTATACGGATTTTATAAGGCAGCAAGGTTTTCTGAAAAGTATAGAAAATTCAGCAAAGTGATTTTATAATTAAAATTTCCTATGATTGATATTGATTTCATTCTGTTTTATAAGAATCAATTCTGGATCTTTTATTGCTCCAAATTAATTAATATTTGATAAAGTTTTATAAAGAATGGTTCCATACCGCTGTAACTCTAATACGATTCTAGCGAACAACCCTCTTGGATGCATACGAGAGTGGGTGTTACACAATTCTTTTTCCGTCGAAAAACTACACAAAAACAATTTCTTTTGCATTTATTTATTCATCCATTTTCGACGGAATACATTTTTCGTCAAAAATCTTCGACGGAATCCATTTTCCATCTTAAAACTTCATAAAATCAATTTCTTTTGCATTTATTTTATTCATCCATTTTCGACGGAATTCATTTTCCGTCCAAAATCTTCGACGGAATCCATTTTACGTCGAAAAACTTCACAAAATCAATTTCTTTTGCATTTATTTTATTCATCCATTTTCGACGGAATTCATTTTCTGTAACGCCCTCCCTTGTATGCATCCAAGAGAGTCGTTCGCTAAGCGGAATTAGAGTCGTTAACGTCACATGAGCTAACAAAGAATCTCATAGCAGTATACAAATCCGTATAAAAATTTCAGCACTTAAATTCTTTTCACAAAGGTTTTCCAAAATAGCCGCTGTTCATAAAAGTTCAAGCTAACATAAAGATGATAAAGACTACAGTCATCCAAGAGTACCAAAACATTAATCATTACAGTCATCCAATTAAACAAACAGCAACAGTGATAATCCACGCATCAGCAATCAACAGCAAAACATCACTCCTTCAAATGCTTTTACGTCCTCCTGCCATTTTGGAAAAATAGCAGCCCCGAAGGGGTGAGAGTAATCCCAGTAGTGTGGCAACAAAACCAGTAATATAACAGTATTAACTAGGCACAAAATCATAAACAGTCACTTCAACATATCCTTGTTCCTTTTCCTTTTTCCTTTTCATCATATTCATATATTGCGTATATAACGCCTTTCCTTTGCGCTTTTAGCACCGTCGTGCGCGCACTTCACAGTGGAATCAAATACCCTTGGCACCTGAGCTCCATGTGGATTCCAACTGTGGGCCTATGCGGACTGATGCCAAGTGTCCCATACCCCGGTACCTTGGGGATGCCTATATGATGCTTGCTCAAACACATGGTCCTGTACATAACTATTCTAAAACAAGGCCTATATGATCTTGCTACATGCATGTCATGCTATGCTTTCACACACAAAGAGTAGAAATGCGGTATGATGCAAGGTGCATGCTTATATACCTTTCATATGCGTTATGCTGCCACATAACGTCTTTACCTCATAATCATATAGCCATCACGGCACATTTTTGGCAGTTTCCTTTCATCATAATGGAACATAATATTTTTACGGCATATGGAGCATCATGTCACAATTTTATACCAGTAGTCAATAGTCACATTAGGCAATATCGCCTGACACTTACCTTTGCGTGCCTTAAATATTACCAAACAGCAGCGAAGTATCTCACTTCTTAAGCGCACCTAAATCAATTACAACTAATCATTTACAGTGGCTATTTACAGCAGAAACAGAGAGCATACAGCAGTGTCTACAGCAGCAAAACAGTGAGCATACAGCAGTGTTTTACAGTGGAAAACAGTGATCATACAGCAGTGTTTACAGCAGCAAAACAGTGAGCATACAGCAGCGTTTTTACAGCAGAAAACAGTGACGTTTGTGCTTAAAACAGTGAGCAGAAACAGTGAGTTGTTCTTTTAAGACAGTGAACAGAAAACAGTGATATTTTCCTTAAAAACAGTGGACAGAAACAGTGACGTTTTACAGCAGGAAAACAGTAAACATACAGCAGAAACAGTGAACGTTTTAAAACAGAAACAGGGACGTTTTACAGTGGCAGAAACAGTGGCATAGGAATGTTAAAACAGCGACATAAATAGTGACTTTTGAACATCAAAACAGTGGCATGAGTAGTGATGTTTATGCATCAAAACAGTGGCATGAATGGTACATTTTTGAGCATTAAAACAGTAGCATAAATCATGGTTTTTTGGACATTGAAACAGTGGCATATTATGGACTAACAGTGGCATTTTATGCATAAAAACAGTGGCATATGATGACTAAAACAGTGGCATTTTATGCATAAAAACAGTGGCATATGATGACTAAAACAGTGGCATTTTATGCATAAAAACAGTGGCATATGATGACTAAAACAGTGGCATTTTATGCATAAAAACAGTGGCATATGATGACTAAAACAGTGAGTGTTTTTATGCAGAAACAGTGACATATAATGTGCAGAAACAGTGGCATATATGTGCAGAAATAGTGACATATAAGGTGCAGAAACAGTGGCATATATGTGCAGAAACAGTGGCATATAAGGTGCAGAAACAGTGGCATATATGTGCAGAAACAGTGGCATATAAGGTGCAGAAACAGTGGCATATATGTGCAGAAACAGTGGCATATAATGTGCAGAAATAGTGGCATATAATGGTGATCTTGAGGAACCGAAATAGTGAGCATTTTACCCTCAAAACAGTGGCACATTCATAGGGAAACAGTGGCATTTGCATACAAAACAGTGGCATAGTATCTTAAGCATAACCATGAGACTTTCACTCTACAACTCATGCATACAAGTCATCATAAAATGGCTCCATACTTATACTTTAACCATGCTCAATCAAGAATCCAAAGCAAAACATATTCAAGGAGGCATTCAAGCACACATACATGGTTACACAATGAAAGAGGTCTAAGTTCAAGGCTTACCTCTTGTAGCACACACTTCACCACACCCTTTCTAGCTCTACTTCACAACAAGTCCCCACTTCCTATGATGATCTATGCGCACACAAGGTGAGGATGAACAAGCTTGGACAGTTTCAAGGTTGAAGACAAGGCTGGGCAGTGAGAGGGAAAAGAGGGGAAACTCACACTTCACTTGTGTCTAGGCCACGGTTTGATGGTGAGGGAAGGAGGGAGTTGGCTTGGCAAAGTCTTCTTACTCCAAGGAAGCTTGTTGGTTCGGCTAGAGAGTGAGGAGGAGGAGATGTTGGCTGCACTTGTACATGAGGCCAGCCCCTTCCTTATGCGCATATTTAAAGGGAAAGTGAGGAGAAGTGGCATGATTAAGCATCATGAAAATTCTGGTTACTTGAGGAGATGGGGCTGCATACAAGGCTGAACAAGCAAAGGGTTTGCTTCTAAATTACTCTATGCACATGCAAGGGGGTGAGGGAGATATGTTCAGATTTAAAAGCTGTCCTAAGTCAGAATTTTTCTCTGCACAACAGCCATGACTTGCGCACATGGAGGAGTGGAAGGAGGTGCCATTTGTGGCAGCCTAAAGTCTGCATAGATGCAGTCCATGTGCGCATGGGAAGAGAGGTTGCAGCCCCAAAAATCTTCTTTGATTGTATGTGGAAGCAAGGGGCAGGTTTGGTTCATGATGGACTGCCTAAAGCATGCAAAAATCTGCATAATTCAGCCTCATGATGGAAGGTGTAAGGTGGTTCACTTGGTCAACACTCAAGACAGATTTGTGTCATAAAAATCTGATCCATGGCCCCCCCCATGTGCGCCTAAAAGAAGAGTAATGCAGCCTAAAATGGTGCTAAGGTGCACATGTGTCTTCCATGCAAAGAAATTGAAGTCAAAGGTGCATAAACTAAGTGTGAGGTGGCGGTTTAGCAAGGGAAAATGGCAGATTTCTAAGTCCTAATCACTCACTTTGTGCGCATGGAAAGAGTGGTAAAAAGGTTGCCATGTGAAGGTTCCTTGGTACACAAGACATCCTTGTTGGACAAGGCTTAGGGGAAAATAAGAATGGTCACAACTTTGGGCTGAATCAAGGTAGGTCCAAAAGCCATCCTTGGGCCATTGGCCATACACACAAAGAATCCAATCACATAAGTCCAAAGGTGACAAGTCCACTCACACACACACTAGCCCACTTCCAAAGTCCAATGAACACTAAGGTCCTATAACACACACTCACATTACTCATATGATTAAATTCACATGCCCACATATGTATACTCCTATGATTTAATTTAATTAATTACCTTGGTCTTATCCAAGGATAAAGATCAAACAATTCGCAAGCCATCAAACCTCCACCATCAATCCGAAATCTACACATACATCTATAACATATAGTACTTATGTATTTTGCTAATTATGCGGGATGTTACACTCTCCCCACCAAATAGGAATTTTGTCCGCAAAATAAACTTACTTAAGAGCTAAACAGTTCTGGATAGCGTTTCCGAATGTCGTCCTCGCGCTCCCAAGTGGCTTCAGCTGCCGATCTGTTGTTCCATAATACTTTCACCAAAGGAATCTCTTTAGAACGGAGTCGCTTGACGGATCTTTCAAGAATTTGGAACGGTTGCACTTGATAAGTCAGATTTTCCTTTAGTTCCACTTCTTCCGGCTGTAAAACGTGAGATGGGTCAGAGAGATACCTACGTAGCTGTGACACATGAAATACATTGTGAATTCCTGACAGATTGGGTGGTAAAGCCAACCGGTATGCAGACTCTCCAATCCGGTCCATAATCAGATACGGTCCTAAGTACCGAGGACTTAACTTCTTTACTCCCATTCTCCTTCCGAGTCCCGATGTAGGTGTGATTCTAAAAAATACATGGTCTCCGACTTCGAAAGATAGAGGCTTATGACGCTTGTCGTAATAACTCTTCTGTCTGGCCTGAGCCCTCTGCATATTTTCCCGAATCTTCTTTACCTGTTCGGATGTCTCTTGAATTAGATCACCTACTTCAGTCCAGCATAAAGGGGATCTGCATTTTCTCCCATACAAAGCTTCATACGGTGCCATCTGAATACTGGAGTGGTAACTGTTGTTGTAAGCAAACTCAATCAACGAAAGATAACTATCCCAGCTGCCTCCTAACTCCAAAACGCATGCTCGCAACATGTCCTCTAATGCTTGAATGGTGCGTTCCGTTTGACCATCGGTCTGCGGATGATAAGCAGTACTCAACCTCAATTGGGTCCCTAATGCTATTTGAAAGGATTCCCAAAACTTAGATGTAAACTTGGGATCACGATCACTGACAATACTCGTAGGAACTCCGTGCAGCTTCACGATCTCCTGCAGATAAATTCTGGCAAGCCTCTCTGTATCATACGTGGTTCTAACACGTAAGAAATGAGCTGACTTCGTTAAACGATCCACAATCACCCAGATAGAATCATATCCTTCTCGCGTCCGAGGAAGTCCAACTACAAAATCCATCGCAATACTGTCCCACTTCCATTCGGGAATCTCCAAAGGTTGAAGGAGTCCCGACGGTTTCTGATGTTCGTACTTCACCTTCTGACAAGTTAAGCACCGAGATACATACTCCGCAATATCACGCTTCATTCCCGGCCACCAAAACGAGGTCTTCAAATCATGGTACATCTTCGTGGATCCAGGATGAACTGCATACTTACCCTTGTGGGCTTCCTGCAACACTTCTTGCTTCAACTCTTCATTCGGCACGACCAGCCGTCCTTGAAATCTCCAAACATCATTCTCATCCTTTACAACATCTTGGTTGCCAACCAAATCACGGACTAACTCTTCATCTTTCTGAGCCTCCTTAATTCTACTGATCAATTCATTCTCCACTTTTATATTTCCCAATCTTATGCTATTTCCTCTCTCGTCTACTGATACGTTCAAGTCTCGAAAGGCCTCAAACAATTTCAGCTCTTCCATCATCAGAGTTGCAGTGTGCAGTGTCTTCCTACTCAGGGCGTCAGCTACCACGTTTGCCTTTCCTGGGTGGTATTTAAGTTCAAAATCATAGTCCTTCAGAAATTCCATCCACCGACGTTGCCGCATATTCAGCTCCTTCTGGTCGAACAAGTACTTCAAACTCTTATGATCGCTGAACACGTCAAACTGCGAACCATACAAGTGGTGCCTCCAGATTTTAAGTGCGAACACTATAGCTGCTAACTCCAAATCGTGCGTAGGATAATTTTCTTTGTGAGGCTTAAGTTGTCGAGATGCGTAAGCTACTGCCATACGGTCCTGCATCAACACGCATCCAAGTCCTTTCAGCGACGCATCACAGTATACTTCGAACTTTTGAGTAGGATCCGGAATCGTGAGTACGGGAGCACTTGTCAATCTGCTCTTTAGTTCCAAGAAACATTCTTCACAAGCTTCAGTCCACTCAAAAGGCCTGTCCTTCCGAGTGAGACGTGTAAGAGGTTGCACTATCTGAGAGAAATTCTGGATGAACCTTCGATAGTATCCAGCAAGACCTAAGAAACTTCTTACTTCGGTGACAGACTTGGGTCGTTCCCAATTCATGACAGCTTCAACTTTGCTGGGGTCCACCGCGATACCTTCTGATGAAATGACATGGCCCAGAAACTGGACCTCTTTAAGCCAAAACTCGCACTTCGACCATTTCGCGTACAACTGCTTCTTCTAAGATTTGCAAGACAATCCTCAGATGTTCCGCGTGCAGCTCTTCATTAGCTGAGTAAATCAGGATATCGTCGATAAACACAATAACAAACTGATCAAGAAAGGGGCGGAAGATGCGGTTCATGTAGTCCATGAATACCGCTGGAGCATTCGTAAGTCCGAATGGGATCACCTGATATTCGTAGTGCCCATAACGAGTCCTAAAAGCGGTTTTCGGAATATCCTCCGGTTTGACCCGGATCTGATGGTATCCCGATCGTAAATCTATCTTGGAAAAGACTCTGGCTCCTCTCAGCTGGTCCATCAAATCGTCGATCCTCGGTAGCGGATACTTATTCTTCACCGTTACTTTGTTCAGCTGGCGGTAATCTACACACAGACGTAAACTTCCATCCTTCTTCTTAATCAAGATGGCTGGAGCACCCCATGGGGAGGTACTCGGTCTGATGAATTCCTTTGCCAAAAGCTCTTCTATCTGCTTCTTCAACTCGCGAAGTTCCAGCGGCGCCATACGATACGGGGCAATGGAGATTGGTCCGACTCCAGGGACAAGTTCGATAGAAAATTCTATTTCCCTATGAGGAGGCAATCGAGGTATTTCATCCGGGAATACCTCCTCGAATTCTCTAACTACCGGTACATTCTGAATTTGATTGTCAACCGAGGTCTCAGCCTCGATCGACAAGAGATACCCTGCTGCTCCTTTGCGGAGCTCTTTTCTAACTTGCAGTAAGGAAATGAGAGAGAAAGGTTGAAAATTACCATCTTTCGCGGGAACAACGACTTTCCCCGCTCGACAGTCCAAAGTTATCCCGTTTTCCGTCAACCAGTCCATACCGATAATCACATCAAAGTTGAATACCGGCAGGACCACCAAGTTAACTGTATACGTGTTCCCTTCATACTGCAAGATAACACCTCTGCAGATCTCTGAGGCTGTGCACGATCCTCCAGTAGGTGTGCTAATGTGTAACTCATAAGGTAACGGGGTTGGGGTGATGCCTATTCTCATAGCGGTATGCTTTGCCATAAAAGAGCCAGACGCTCCAGAATCAAAGATAACAGAAATTGGGTGACCATTTAAAGTGACATTACCTTTGATCAGGTTGGGAAACTTCTGCGCTTCATTTGCATCCAATGTGAACACCCGAGCTTGCGTAGGCTGTTGGTCAGCGTTCTGGGGGCACTTGTAAGCAAAATGTCCTTGCTGGCCACATCTGAAACATGCATTGTTGTTCTTGCGACAGACTCCAAAGTGATTCTTTCCACATGTAGCACAAACAGTCGTGCCCTGACGTCCAGTCGACGATTGACCCACCGTAAAGTTTCTCTTAAAATTTCCAGGCCGTGCTTGCAACTGCGTACCTCTGCCTCGACCCCTACCAGGTGCCATCCTGAAGAATCTGCCTGCACGGTTTCCTCCGTGGAATTGTGTTGGTGGCTTGTTCAAGTTCTTGGCCTCATTAATGATTCCTTCTGCCTGACGACTCTGGTTGATGAGTTCCGGAAGTGTACGATTAGCCGTCGTTAAAATGAGTTTACGGATTTCCGGGTGCAATCCGCTTTCGAACTTCTCCACCTGCCATTCTTCATCATAAATGTTCCGGTCAAAGTTGGCGTACTCGATCAGCTGCCCAAATTTTGTAATATACTCATTAACCGTCATGTTGTCCTGCCTAAGCGACAGCAGTTCAGTGTGCTTCATTCTTCTCATTGCCTTAGGAAAATACTTGTCCAAAAATACTTGTCTGAACACGGCCCATGTTAGTTCAACGTCCTGAGCTCTCAGCAGAGCCCTCGCACCAGTCCACCATGTTAAAGCTTCTCCCATCAGCTGGTACGACGCGTAATCAGTCTTCTGCGCTTCCGGGCATGCCATGCGTTCGAAGATATGCTCGATCATCTGCAGCCACTTCGCTGCAGCCTCGGGGTTGTCCTCACCCTCAAAGGTAGGTGGTTGGAAGTTGCGGAAGTCTTTCAACCTCCGACGGGCAATTTCTTCTGCATTTTCATGCAGTGGGGGTTGGTTCTGATTCTGTTGCCTATGGTCGCGCCATTCTTGGCTCATATTCTGGATAAACGTTGCCAGTCCCCCAATGGTGGTGATAAGATCCTCTTCCGCATCGCCAGACCTTCCCCGAGTTGAACCGCGACCACCTGCCATGATTCTGCACTCACAATATCAGGAAATGAGTTGATCAGGCTCACCGCAAGTTATTCATGGCAGCAGTCCCAAGTAGGTACTCGAGTTCAATTCGGACAAGTTAGCTATGCATCCGTGTCTTATCACAGAACAGTCTAAACAATCTAACTATCCTAGCTAATACATACTTAAACTATAGCACATTTAGACAGTCAATCAACAGATAAACACAATCAACAATCAATACAATCAATCACAAGCAAATCCATGGACCAAACTGCTCTGATACCAATTAGTGTAACGCCCTCCCTTGTATGCATCCAAGAGAGTCGTTCGCTAAGCGGAATTAGAGTCGTTAACGTCACATGAGCTAACAAAGAATCTCATAGCAGTATACAAATCCGTATAAAAATTTCAGCACTTAAATTCTTTTCACAAAGGTTTTCCAAAATAGCCGCTGTTCATAAAAGTTCAAGCTAACATAAAGATGATAAAGACTACAGTCATCCAAGAGTACCAAAACATTAATCATTACAGTCATCCAATTAAACAAACAGCAACAGTGATAATCCACGCATCAGCAATCAACAGCAAAACATCACTCCTTCAAATGCTTTTACGTCCTCCTGCCATTTTGGAAAAATAGCAGCCCCGAAGGGGTGAGAGTAATCCCAGTAGTGTGGCAACAAAACCAGTAATATAACAGTATTAACTAGGCACAAAATCATAAACAGTCACTTCAACATATCCTTGTTCCTTTTCCTTTTTCCTTTTCATCATATTCATATATTGCGTATATAACGCCTTTCCTTTGCGCTTTTAGCACCGTCGTGCGCGCACTTCACAGTGGAATCAAATACCCTTGGCACCTGAGCTCCATGTGGATTCCAACTGTGGGCCTATGCGGACTGATGCCAAGTGTCCCATACCCCGGTACCTTGGGGATGCCTATATGATGCTTGCTCAAACACATGGTCCTGTACATAACTATTCTAAAACAAGGCCTATATGATCTTGCTACATGCATGTCATGCTATGCTTTCACACACAAAGAGTAGAAATGCGGTATGATGCAAGGTGCATGCTTATATACCTTTCATATGCGTTATGCTGCCACATAACGTCTTTACCTCATAATCATATAGCCATCACGGCACATTTTTGGCAGTTTCCTTTCATCATAATGGAACATAATATTTTTACGGCATATGGAGCATCATGTCACAATTTTATACCAGTAGTCAATAGTCACATTAGGCAATATCGCCTGACACTTACCTTTGCGTGCCTTAAATATTACCAAACAGCAGCGAAGTATCTCACTTCTTAAGCGCACCTAAATCAATTACAACTAATCATTTACAGTGGCTATTTACAGCAGAAACAGAGAGCATACAGCAGTGTCTACAGCAGCAAAACAGTGAGCATACAGCAGTGTTTTACAGTGGAAAACAGTGATCATACAGCAGTGTTTACAGCAGCAAAACAGTGAGCATACAGCAGCATTTTTACAGCAGAAAACAGTGACGTTTGTGCTTAAAACAGTGAGCAGAAACAGTGAGTTGTTCTTTTAAGACAGTGAACAGAAAACAGTGGTATTTTCCTTAAAAACAGTGGACAGAAACAGTGACGTTTTACAGCAGGAAAACAGTAAACATACAGCAGAAACAGTGAACGTTTTAAAACAGAAACAGGGACGTTTTACAGTGGCAGAAACAGTGGCATAGGAATGTTAAAACAGCGACATAAATAGTGACTTTTGAACATCAAAACAGTGGCATGAGTAGTGATGTTTATGCATCAAAACAGTGGCATGAATGGTACATTTTTGAGCATTAAAACAGTAGCATAAATCATGGTTTTTTGGACATTGAAACAGTGGCATATTATGGACTAACAGTGGCATTTTATGCATAAAAACAGTGGCATATGACGACTAAAACAGTGGCATTTTATGCATAAAAACAGTGGCATATGATGACTAAAACAGTGGCATTTTATGCATAAAAACAGTGGCATATGATGACTAAAACAGTGGCATTTTATGCATAAAAACAGTGGCATATGATGACTAAAACAGTGAGTGTTTTTATGCAGAAACAGTGACATATAATGTGCAGAAACAGTGGCATATATGTGCAGAAACAGTGGCATATAAGGTGCAGAAACAGTGGCATATATGTGCAGAAACAGTGGCATATAAGGTGCAGAAACAGTGGCATATATGTGCAGAAACAGTGGCATATAAGGTGCAGAAACAGTGGCATATATGTGCAGAAACAGTGGCATATAATGTGCAGAAACAGTGGCATATAATGGTGATCTTGAGGAACCGAAATAGTGAGCATTTTACCCTCAAAACAGTGGCACATTCATAGGGAAACAGTGGCATTTGCATACAAAACAGTGGCATAGTATCTTAAGCATAACCATGAGACTTTCACTCTACAACTCATGCATACAAGTCATCATAAAATGGCTCCATACTTATACTTTAACCATGCTCAATCAAGAATCCAAAGCAAAACATATTCAAGGAGGCATTCAAGCACACATACATGGTTACACAATGAAAGAGGTCTAAGTTCAAGGCTTACCTCTTGTAGCACACACTTCACCACACCCTTTCTAGCTCTACTTCACAACAAGTCCCCACTTCCTATGATGATCTATGCGCACACAAGGTGAGGATGAACAAGCTTGGACAGTTTCAAGGTTGAAGACAAGGCTGGGCAGTGAGAGGGAAAAGAGGGGAAACTCACACTTCACTTGTGTCTAGGCCACGGTTTGATGGTGAGGGAAGGAGGGAGTTGGCTTGGCAAAGTCTTCTTGCTCCAAGGAAGCTTTTGCGATGCGGGATGAAACTTGGATGATATTAATGAGTTAGTTATAAAGTAATGAGGCTGTTATGTGTGGAGTTATGTTATTCATATCAATGATTAATGAGTCAGTTATAAAGTAATGAGGCTGTTACGTGTGGAGTTATGTTATTCAGATCAATGAAGAGGATTGCGATGCGGGATGAAACTTGGATGATATTAATGAGTTAGTTATAAAGTAATGAGGCTGTTATGTGTGGAGTTATGTTATTCATATCAATGATTAATGAGTCAGTTATAAAGTAATGAGGCTGTTACGTGTGGAGTTATGTTATTCAGATCAATGAAGAGGATTGCGATGCGGGATGAAACTTGGATGATATTAATGAGTTAGTTATAAAGTAATGAGGCTGTTATGTGTGGAGTTATGTTATTCATATCAATGATTAATGAGTCAGTTATAAAGTAATGAGGCTGTTACGTGTGGAGTTAAGTTATTCAGATCAATGAAGAGGATTGCGATGCGGGATGAAACTTGGATGATATTAATGAGTTAGTTATAAAGTAATGAGGCTGTTATGTGTGGAGTTATGTTATTCATATCAATGATTAATGAGTCAGTTATAAAGTAATGAGGCTGTTACGTGTGGAGTTATGTTATTCAGATCAATGAAGAGGATTGCGATGCGGGATGAAACTTGGATGATATTAATGAGTTAGTTATAAAGTAATGAGGCTGTTATGTGTGGAGTTATGTTATTCATATCAATGATTAATGTCAGTTATAAAGTAATGAGGCTGTTACGTGTGGAGTTATGTTATTCAGATCAATGAAGAGGATTGCGATGCGGGATGAAACTTGGATGATATTAATGAGTTAGTTATAAAGTAATGAGGCTGTTATGTGTGGAGTTATGTTATTCATATCAATGATTAATGAGTCAGTTATAAAGTAATGAGGCTGTTACGTGTGGAGTTATGTTATTCAGATCAATGAAGAGGATTGCGATGCGGGATGAAACTTGGATGATATTAATGAGTTAGTTATAAAGTAATGAGGCTGTTATGTGTGGAGTTATGTTATTCATATCAATGATTAATGAGTCAGTTATAAAGTAATGAGGCTGTTACGTGTGGAGTTAAGTTATTCAGATCAATGAAGAGGATTGCGATGCGGGATGAAACTTGGATGATATTAATGAGTTAGTTATAAAGTAATGAGGTTGTTATGTGTGGAGTTATGTTATTCATATCAATGATTAATGAGTCAGTTATAAAGTAATGAGGCTGTTACGTGTGGAGTTATGTTATTCAGATCAATGAAGAGGATTGCGATGCGGGATGAAACTTGGATGATATTAATGAGTTAGTTATAAAGTAATGAGGCTGTTATGTGTGGAGTTATGTTATTCATATCAATGATTAATGAGTCAGTTATAAAGTAATGAGGCTGTTACGTGTGGAGTTATGTTATTCAGATCAATGAAGAGGATTGCGATGCGGGATGAAACTTGGATGATATTAATGAGTTAGTTATAAAGTAATGAGGCTGTTATGTGTGGAGTTATGTTATTCATATCAATGATTAATGAGTCAGTTATAAAGTAATGAGGCTGTTACGTGTGGAGTTAAGTTATTCAGATCAATGAAGAGGATTGCGATGCGGGATGAAACTTGGATGATATTAATGAGTTAGTTATAAAGTAATGAGGCTGTTATGTGTGGAGTTATGTTATTCATATCAATGATTAATGAGTCAGTTATAAAGTAATGAGGCTGTTACGTGTGGAGTTAAGTTATTCAGATCAATGAAGAGGATTGCGATGCGGGATGAAACTTGGATGATATTAATGAGTTAGTTATAAAGTAATGAGGCTGTTATGTGTGGAGTTATGTTATTCATATCAATGATTAATGAGTCAGTTATAAAGTAATGAGGCTGTTACGTGTGGAGTTATGTTATTCAGATCAATGAAGAGGATTGCGATGCGGGATGAAACTTGGATGATATTAATGAGTTAGTTATAAAGTAATGAGGCTGTTATGTGTGGAGTTATGTTATTCATATCAATGATTAATGAGTCAGTTATAAAGTAATGAGGCTGTTACGTGTGGAGTTATGTTATTCAGATCAATGAAGAGGATTGCGATGCGGGATGAAACTTGGATGATATTAATGAGTTAGTTATAAAGTAATGAGGCTGTTATGTGTGGAGTTATGTTATTCATATCAATGATTAATGAGTCAGTTATAAAGTAATGAGGCTGTTACGTGTGGAGTTATGTTATTCAGATCAAT
>JAVKPL010012698.1:47500-57500 GCA_032173675.1 Gastrolobium villosum
CACACTTCACTTGTGTCTAGGCCACGGTTTGATGGTGAGGGAAGGAGGGAGTTGGCTTGGCAAAGTCTTCTTGCTCCAAGGAAGCTTGTTGGTTCGGCTAGAGAGTGAGGAGGAGGAGATGTTGGCTGCACTTGTACATGAGGCCAGCCCCTTCCTTATGCGCATATTTAAAGGGAAAGTGAGGAGAAGTGGCATGATTAAGCATCATGAAAATTCTGGTTACTTGAGGAGATGGGGCTGCATACAAGGCTGAACAAGCAAAGGGTTTGCTTCTAAATTACTCTATGCACATGCAAGGGGGTGAGGGAGATATGTTCAGATTTAAAAGCTGTCCTAAGTCAGAATTTTTCTCTGCACAACAGCCATGACTTGCGCACATGGAGGAGTGGAAGGAGGTGCCATTTGTGGCAGCCTAAAGTCTGCATAGATGCAGTCCATGTGCGCATGGGAAGAGAGGTTGCAGCCCCAAAAATCTTCTTTGATTGTATGTGGAAGCAAGGGGCAGGTTTGGCTCATGATGGACTGCCTAAAGCATGCAAAAATCTGCATAATTCAGCCTCATGATGGAAGGTGTAAGGTGGTTCACTTGGTCAACACTCAAGACAGATTTGTGTCATAAAAATCTGATCCATGGCTCCCCCCCATGTGCGCCTAAAAGAAGAGTAATGCAGCCTAAAATGGTGCTAAGGTGCACATGTGTCTTCCATGCAAAGAAATTGAAGTCAAAGGTGCATAAACTAAGTGTGAGGTGGCGGTTTAGCAAGGGAAAATGGCAGATTTCTAAGTCCTAATCACTCACTTTGTGCGCATGGAAAGAGTGGTAAAAAGGTTGCCATGTGAAGGTTCCTTGGTACACAAGACATCCTTGTTGGACAAGGCTTAGGGGAAAATAAGAATGGTCACAACTTTGGGCTGAATCAAGGTAGGTCCAAAAGCCATCCTTGGGCCATTGGCCATACACACAAAGAATCCAATCACATAAGTCCAAAGGTGACAAGTCCACTCACACACACACTAGCCCACTTCCAAAGTCCAATGAACACTAAGGTCCTATAACACACACTCACATTACTCATATGATTAAATTCACATGCCCACATATGTATACTCCTATGATTTAATTTAATTAATTACCTTGGTCTTATCCAAGGATAAAGATCAAACAATTCGCAAGCCATCAAACCTCCACCATCAATCCGAAATCTACACATACATCTATAACATATAGTACTTATGTATTTTGCTAATTATGCGGGATGTTACACTCTCCCCACCAAATAGGAATTTTGTCCGCAAAATAAACTTACTTAAGAGCTAAACAGTTCTGGATAGCGTTTCCGAATGTCGTCCTCGCGCTCCCAAGTGGCTTCAGCTGCCGATCTGTTGTTCCATAATACTTTCACCAAAGGAATCTCTTTAGAACGGAGTCGCTTGACGGATCTTTCAAGAATTTGGAACGGTTGCACTTGATAAGTCAGATTTTCCTTTAGTTCCACTTCTTCCGGCTGTAAAACGTGAGATGGGTCAGAGAGATACCTACGTAGCTGTGACACATGAAATACATTGTGAATTCCTGACAGATTGGGTGGTAAAGCCAACCGGTATGCAGACTCTCCAATCCGGTCCATAATCAGATACGGTCCTAAGTACCGAGGACTTAACTTCTTTACTCCCATTCTCCTTCCGAGTCCCGATGTAGGTGTGATTCTCAAAAATACATGGTCTCCGACTTCGAAAGATAGAGGCTTATGACGCTTGTCGTAATAACTCTTCTGTCTGGCCTGAGCCCTCTGCATATTTTCCCGAATCTTCTTTACCTGTTCGGATGTCTCTTGAATTAGATCAGGTCCTAACATACTTCGCTCACCTACTTCAGTCCAGCATAAAGGGGATCTGCATTTTCTCCCATACAAAGCTTCATACGGTGCCATCTGAATACTGGAGTGGTAACTGTTGTTGTAAGCAAACTCAATCAACGAAAGATAACTATCCCAGCTGCCTCCTAACTCCAAAACGCATGCTCGCAACATGTCCTCTAATGCTTGAATGGTGCGTTCCGTTTGACCATCGGTCTGCGGATGATAAGCAGTACTCAACCTCAATTGGGTCCCTAATGCTATTTGAAAGGATTCCCAAAACTTAGATGTAAACTTGGGATCACGATCACTGACAATACTCGTAGGAACTCCGTGCAGCTTCACGATCTCCTGCAGATAAATTCTGGCAAGCCTCTCTGTATCATACGTGGTTCTAACACGTAAGAAATGAGCTGACTTCGTTAAACGATCCACAATCACCCAGATAGAATCATATCCTTCTCGCGTCCGAGGAAGTCCAACTACAAAATCCATCGCAATACTGTCCCACTTCCATTCGGGAATCTCCAAAGGTTGAAGGAGTCCCGACGGTTTCTGATGTTCGTACTTCACCTTCTGACAAGTTAAGCACCGAGATACATACTCCGCAATATCACGCTTCATTCCCGGCCACCAAAACGAGGTCTTCAAATCATGGTACATCTTCGTGGATCCAGGATGAACTGCATACTTACCCTTGTGGGCTTCCTGCAACACTTCTTGCTTCAACTCTTCATTCGGCACGACCAGCCGTCCTTGAAATCTCCAAACATCATTCTCATCCTTTACAACATCTTGGTTGCCAACCAAATCACGGACTAACTCTTCATCTTTCTGAGCCTCCTTAATTCTACTGATCAATTCATTCTCCACTTTTATATTTCCCAATCTTATGCTATTTCCTCTCTCGTCTACTGATACGTTCAAGTCTCGAAAGGCCTCAAACAATTTCAGCTCTTCCATCATCAGAGTTGCAGTGTGCAGTGTCTTCCTACTCAGGGCGTCAGCTACCACGTTTGCCTTTCCTGGGTGGTATTTAAGTTCAAAATCATAGTCCTTCAGAAATTCCATCCACCGACGTTGCCGCATATTCAGCTCCTTCTGGTCGAACAAGTACTTCAAACTCTTATGATCGCTGAACACGTCAAACTGCGAACCATACAAGTGGTGCCTCCAGATTTTAAGTGCGAACACTATAGCTGCTAACTCCAAATCGTGCGTAGGATAATTTTCTTCGTGAGGCTTAAGTTGTCGAGATGCGTAAGCTACTGCCATACGGTCCTGCATCAACACGCATCCAAGTCCTTTCAGCGACGCATCACAGTATACTTTGAACTTTTGAGTAGGATCCGGAATCGTGAGTACGGGAGCACTTGTCAATCTGCTCTTTAGTTCCAAGAAACATTCTTCACAAGCTTCAGTCCACTCAAAAGGCCTGTCCTTCCGAGTGAGACGTGTAAGAGGTTGCACTATCTGAGAGAAATTCTGGATGAACCTTCGATAGTATCCAGCAAGACCTAAGAAACTTCTTACTTCGGTGACAGACTTGGGTCGTTCCCAATTCATGACAGCTTCAACTTTGCTGGGGTCCACCGCGATACCTTCTGATGAAATGACATGGCCCAGAAACTGGACCTCTTTAAGCCAAAACTCGCACTTCGACCATTTCGCGTACAACTGCTTCTCCTTCAAGATTTGCAAGACAATCCTCAGATGTTCCGCGTGCAGCTCTTCATTAGCTGAGTAAATCAGGATATCGTCGATAAACACAATAAAAAACTGATCAAGAAAGGGGCGGAAGATGCGGTTCATGTAGTCCATGAATACCGCTGGAGCATTCGTAAGTCCGAATGGGATCACCTGATATTCGTAGTGCCCATAACGAGTCCTAAAAGCGGTTTTCGGAATATCCTCCGGTTTGACCCGGATCTGATGGTATCCCGATCGTAAATCTATCTTGGAAAAGACTCTGGCTCCTCTCAGCTGGTCCATCAAATCGTCGATCCTCGGTAGCGGATACTTATTCTTCACCGTTACTTTGTTCAGCTGGCGGTAATCTACACACAGACGTAAACTTCCATCCTTCTTCTTAATCAAGATGGCTGGAGCACCCCATGGGGAGGTACTCGGTCTGATGAATTCCTTTGCCAAAAGCTCTTCTATCTGCTTCTTCAACTCGCGAAGTTCCAGCGGCGCCATACGATACGGGGCAATGGAGATTGGTCCGACTCCAGGGACAAGTTCGATAGAAAATTCTATTTCCCTATGAGGAGGCAATCGAGGTATTTCATCCGGGAATACCTCCTCGAATTCTCTAACTACCGGTACATTCTGAATTTGATTGTCAACCGAGGTCTCAGCCTCGATCGACAAGAGATACCCTGCTGCTCCTTTGCGGAGCTCTTTTCTAACTTGCAATAAGGAAATGAGAGAGAAAGGTTGAAAATTACCATCTTTCGCGGGAACAACGACTTTCCCCGCTCGACAGTCCAAAGTTATCCCGTTTTCCGTCAACCAGTCCATACCGATAATCACATCAAAGTTGAATACCGGCAGGACCACCAAGTTAACTGTATACGTGTTCCCTTCATACTGCAAGATAACACCTCTGCAGATCTCTGAGGCTGTGCACGATCCTCCAGTAGGTGTGCTAATGTGTAACTCATAAGGTAACGGGGTTGGGGTGATGCCTATTCTCATAGCGGTATGCTTTGCCATAAAAGAGCCAGACGCTCCAGAATCAAAGATAACAGAAATTGGGTGACCATTTAAAGTGACATTACCTTTGATCAGGTTGGGAAACTTCTGCGCTTCATTTGCATCCAATGTGAACACCCGAGCTTGCGTAGGCTGTTGGTCAGCGTTCTGGGGGCACTTGTAAGCAAAATGTCCTTGCTGGCCACATCTGAAACATGCATTGTTGTTCTTGCGACAGACTCCAAAGTGATTCTTTCCACATGTAGCACAAACAGTCGTGCCCTGACGTCCAGTCGACGATTGACCCACCGTAAAGTTTCTCTTAAAATTTCCAGGCCGTGCTTGCAACTGCGTACCTCTGCCTCGACCCCTACCAGGTGCCATCCTGAAGAATCTGCCTGCACGGTTTCCTCCGTGGAATTGTGTTGGTGGCTTGTTCAAGTTCTTGGCCTCATTAATGATTCCTTCTGCCTGACGACTCTGGTTGATGAGTTCCGGAAGTGTACGATTAGCCGTCGTTAAAATGAGTTTACGGATTTCCGGGTGCAATCCGCTTTCGAACTTCTCCACCTGCCATTCTTCATCATAAATGTTCCGGTCAAAGTTGGCGTACTCGATCAGCTGCCCAAATTTTGCAATATACTCATTAACCGTCATGTTGTCCTGCCTAAGCGACAGCAGTTCAGTGTGCTTCATTCTTCTCATTGCCTTAGGAAAATACTTGTCCAAAAATACTTGTCTGAACACGGCCCATGTTAGTTCAACGTCCTGAGCTCTCAGCAGAGCCCTCGCACCAGTCCACCATGTTAAAGCTTCTCCCATCAGCTGGTACGACGCGTAATCAGTCTTCTGCGCTTCCGGGCATGCCATGCGTTCGAAGATATGCTCGATCATCTGCAGCCACTTCGCTGCAGCCTCGGGGTTGTCCTCACCCTCAAAGGTAGGTGGTTGGAAGTTGCGGAAGTCTTTCAACCTCCGACGGGCAATTTCTTCTGCATTTTCATGCAGTGGGGGTTGGTTCTGATTCTGTTGCCTATGGTCGCGCCATTCTTGGCTCATATTCTGGATAAACGTTGCCAGTCCCCCAATGGTGGTGATAAGATCCTCTTCCGCATCGCCAGACCTTCCCCGAGTTGAACCGCGACCACCTGCCATGATTCTGCACTCACAATATCAGGAAATGAGTTGATCAGGCTCACCGCAAGTTATTCATGGCAGCAGTCCCAAGTAGGTACTCGAGTTCAATTCGGACAAGTTAGCTATGCATCCGTGTCTTATCACAGAACAGTCTAAACAATCTAACTATCCTAGCTAATACATACTTAAACTATAGCACATTTAGACAGTCAATCAACAGATAAACACAATCAACAATCAATACAATCAATCACAAGCAAATCCATGGACCAAACTGCTCTGATACCAATTAGTGTAACGCCCTCCCTTGTATGCATCCAAGAGAGTCGTTCGCTAAGCGGAATTAGAGTCGTTAACGTCACATGAGCTAACAAAGAATCTCATAGCAGTATACAAATCCGTATAAAAATTTCAGCACTTAAATTCTTTTCACAAAGGTTTTCCAAAATAGCCGCTGTTCATAAAAGTTCAAGCTAACATAAAGATGATAAAGACTACAGTCATCCAAGAGTACCAAAACATTAATCATTACAGTCATCCAATTAAACAAACAGCAACAGTGATAATCCACGCATCAGCAATCAACAGCAAAACATCACTCCTTCAAATGCTTTTACGTCCTCCTGCCATTTTGGAAAAATAGCAGCCCCGAAGGGGTGAGAGTAATCCCAGTAGTGTGGCAACAAAACCAGTAATATAACAGTATTAACTAGGCACAAAATCATAAACAGTCACTTCAACATATCCTTGTTCCTTTTCCTTTTTCCTTTTCATCATATTCATATATTGCGTATATAACGCCTTTCCTTTGCGCTTTTAGCACCGTCGTGCGCGCACTTCACAGTGGAATCAAATACCCTTGGCACCTGAGCTCCATGTGGATTCCAACTGTGGGCCTATGCGGACTGATGCCAAGTGTCCCATACCCCGGTACCTTGGGGATGCCTATATGATGCTTGCTCAAACACATGGTCCTGTACATAACTATTCTAAAACAAGGCCTATATGATCTTGCTACATGCATGTCATGCTATGCTTTCACACACAAAGAGTAGAAATGCGGTATGATGCAAGGTGCATGCTTATATACCTTTCATATGCGTTATGCTGCCACATAACGTCTTTACCTCATAATCATATAGCCATCACGGCACATTTTTGGCAGTTTCCTTTCATCATAATGGAACATAATATTTTTACGGCATATGGAGCATCATGTCACAATTTTATACCAGTAGTCAATAGTCACATTAGGCAATATCGCCTGACACTTACCTTTGCGTGCCTTAAATATTACCAAACAGCAGCGAAGTATCTCACTTCTTAAGCGCACCTAAATCAATTACAACTAATCATTTACAGTGGCTATTTACAGCAGAAACAGAGAGCATACAGCAGTGTCTACAGCAGCAAAACAGTGAGCATACAGCAGTGTTTTACAGTGGAAAACAGTGATCATACAGCAGTGTTTACAGCAGCAAAACAGTGAGCATACAGCAGCGTTTTTACAGCAGAAAACAGTGACGTTTGTGCTTAAAACAGTGAGCAGAAACAGTGAGTTGTTCTTTTAAGACAGTGAACAGAAAACAGTGGATATTTTCCTTAAAAACAGTGGACAGAAACAGTGACGTTTTACAGCAGGAAAACAGTAAACATACAGCAGAAACAGTGAACGTTTTAAAACAGAAACAGGGACGTTTTACAGTGGCAGAAACAGTGACATAGGAATGTTAAAACAGCGACATAAATAGTGACTTTTGAACATCAAAACAGTGGCATGAGTAGTGATGTTTATGCATCAAAACAGTGGCATGAATGGTACATTTTTGAGCATTAAAACAGTAGCATAAATCATGGTTTTTTGGACATTGAAACAGTGGCATATTATGGACTAACAGTGGCATTTTATGCATAAAAACAGTGGCATATGATGACTAAAACAGTGGCATTTTATGCATAAAAACAGTGGCATATGATGACTAAAACAGTGGCATTTTATGCATAAAAACAGTGGCATATGATGACTAAAACAGTGGCATTTTATGCATAAAAACAGTGGCATATGATGACTAAAACAGTGAGTGTTTTTATGCAGAAACAGTGACATATAATGTGCAGAAACAGTGGCATATATGTGCAGAAACAGTGGCATATAAGGTGCAGAAACAGTGGCATATATGTGCAGAAACAGTGGCATATAAGGTGCAGAAACAGTGGCATATATGTGCAGAAACAGTGGCATATAAGGTGCAGAAACAGTGGCATATATGTGCAGAAACAGTGGCATATAATGTGCAGAAACAGTGGCATATAATGGTGATCTTGAGGAACCGAAATAGTGAGCATTTTACCCTCAAAACAGTGGCACATTCATAGGGAAACAGTGGCATTTGCATACAAAACAGTGGCATAGTATCTTAAGCATAACCATGAGACTTTCACTCTACAACTCATGCATACAAGTCATCATAAAATGGCTCCATACTTATACTTTAACCATGCTCAATCAAGAATCCAAAGCAAAACATATTCAAGGAGGCATTCAAGCACACATACATGGTTACACAATGAAAGAGGTCTAAGTTCAAGGCTTACCTCTTGTAGCACACACTTCACCACACCCTTTCTAGCTCTACTTCACAACAAGTCCCCACTTCCTATGATGATCTATGCGCACACAAGGTGAGGATGAACAAGCTTGGACAGTTTCAAGGTTGAAGACAAGGCTGGGCAGTGAGAGGGAAAAGAGGGGAAACTCACACTTCACTTGTGTCTAGGCCACGGTTTGATGGTGAGGGAAGGAGGGAGTTGGCTTGGCAAAGTCTTCTTGCTCCAAGGAAGCTTGTTGGTTCGGCTAGAGAGTGAGGAGGAGGAGATGTTGGCTGCACTTGTACATGAGGCCAGCCCCTTCCTTATGCGCATATTTAAAGGGAAAGTGAGGAGAAGTGGCATGATTAAGCATCATGAAAATTCTGGTTACTTGAGGAGATGGGGCTGCATACAAGGCTGAACAAGCAAAGGGTTTGCTTCTAAATTACTCTATGCACATGCAAGGGGGTGAGGGAGATATGTTCAGATTTAAAAGCTGTCCTAAGTCAGAATTTTTCTCTGCACAACAGCCATGACTTGCGCACATGGAGGAGTGGAAGGAGGTGCCATTTGTGGCAGCCTAAAGTCTGCATAGATGCAGTCCATGTGCGCATGGGAAGAGAGGTTGCAGCCCCAAAAATCTTCTTTGATTGTATGTGGAAGCAAGGGGCAGGTTTGGCTCATGATGGACTGCCTAAAGCATGCAAAAATCTGCATAATTCAGCCTCATGATGGAAGGTGTAAGGTGGTTCACTTGGTCAACACTCAAGACAGATTTGTGTCATAAAAATCTGATCCATGGCTCCCCCCCATGTGCGCCTAAAAGAAGAGTAATGCAGCCTAAAATGGTGCTAAGGTGCACATGTGTCTTCCATGCAAAGAAATTGAAGTCAAAGGTGCATAAACTAAGTGTGAGGTGGCGGTTTAGCAAGGGAAAATGGCAGATTTCTAAGTCCTAATCACTCACTTTGTGCGCATGGAAAGAGTGGTAAAAAGGTTGCCATGTGAAGGTTCCTTGGTACACAAGACATCCTTGTTGGACAAGGCTTAGGGGAAAATAAGAATGGTCACAACTTTGGGCTGAATCAAGGTAGGTCCAAAAGCCATCCTTGGGCCATTGGCCATACACACAAAGAATCCAATCACATAAGTCCAAAGGTGACAAGTCCACTCACACACACACTAGCCCACTTCCAAAGTCCAATGAACACTAAGGTCCTATAACACACACTCACATTACTCATATGATTAAATTCACATGCCCACATATGTATACTCCTATGATTTAATTTAATTAATTACCTTGGTCTTATCCAAGGATAAAGATCAAACAATTCGCAAGCCATCAAACCTCCACCATCAATCCGAAATCTACACATACATCTATAACATATAGTACTTATGTATTTTGCTAATTATGGAGGATATTAATGAGTTAGTTATAAAGTAATGAGGCTGTTATGTGTGGAGTTATGTTATTCATATCAATGATTAATGAGTCAGTTATAAAGTAATGAGGCTGTTACGTGTGGAGTTATGTTATTCAGATCAATGAAGAGGATTGCGATGCGGGATGAAACTTGGATGATATTAATGAGTTAGTTATAAAGTAATGAGGCTGTTATGTGTGGAGTTATGTTATTCATATCAATGATTAATGAGTCAGTTATAAAGTAATGAGCCTGTTACGTGTGGAGTTATGTTATTCAGATCAATGAAGA